>JAWQFJ010001461.1:0-34319 GCA_034096865.1 Theodoxus fluviatilis | reverse complement strand
AGTAGTTAGTAGTAGTAGTAGTAGTAGCTAGGTAGTTCAGAGTTAGTAGAATAGTAGTTAAGTAGTTGAGTAGTTAGTAGCAGTCAGTAGTAGTCTGTAGCTTCCGTTCGTAGTAGCAGTTAGTATTAGTAGTAGTAGTCTGTTAAGAATCCGGTAAGTAGTAAGTTAGTAGATTAGTACGAGTTAAGTAGTAGTTCAGTAAAGTCAGCAGTTCGTACGTTGTAGCGAGCTATGGTAGTATGTAGTTAGTAGCGAGAGTCAAGTAGTAGCGTATGCAGTTAGGTATGTAGTAGTCGTTCAGTACCGTGCGTACAGAGTAAGTTCGTAGTAGCAGTTCAAGTATTAGTAGCAGTTAGCAGCCGTAAGTAGTAGTTTCGCCGTAGTGTAGCTAGAGTAGTTCCGCAGTTTAGTAGTAGTCGTCGCATCGTACAGTCGCGTGTAGAGTCAGGAGTGAGTAAAGTCTACGTCGTAGTTTCAGTGAGTAAGCTATGTTCAGTAGTAATTCTGTAGAGTAGTAGTAGCAGCAGTTGCCAGTCAGTCGTTTCGTAAAACTGTTGCAGAGCAGTCTAGTCTAGCAGCAGTAGTGTAGTACGCTCACCGTAGTTTCGAGTGCTAGAACTAAGTTAGCAGTAGTAGATTGTAGTAAGCAGTCGAAGGTTAGTAGTAGTTAGTAGGAGTTTAGTCGTATGTAGTAGTCGTTAGACGTAGCAGTATCTAGTAGTCAGTAGTCGTAGTAGTAGTAGTAGTAGAGAAAGTAGTAGTAAGTAGTAGTAGTAGTTAGGCAGTAGTAGTAGTAATAGTAGTAGTAGTAGTAGTAGTTTAGTAGTAGAAGTAGTAGTCAGTGTAGTAGTAGTGCGTAGTAGCAGTAGTAAGTAGTAGTAGTAGTAGTAGTAGGTAGTTGAGTAGTAGTACGTAGTAGTAGTAGTAGTCAGTTAGTAGTAGTAGTAGTCAAGTTAGTAAGTGTCAGTAGCAGAAGTAGAAGTAGTAGTCTAGTAGTAGTAGTAGTAGTAAGTAGTAGTAGTAGTAGTGTAGTAAGTCAGTTAGTAGAGTTAGTAGTACGTGATAGTAGGTAGTAGTTAGTAGTAAGTAGTAGTAGTAGTAGTAGTAGTATTGTAGTAGTAGTAGTAGTGGTAGTCAGTAAGTAGTAGTAGTAGTAGTATATAGTAGAGTAGTAGTAGTAGTCTAGTAGTAGTAGTAGTCAGTAGTAGTAGATAGTAGTAGTAGTAGTAGTTAGTTAGTGTAGTTATTAGTAAGTAGTAAGTAGTTAGTAGTAGTAAAGTGTAGATAGTAGTAGTAGGAGTAGTAGTAGTAGTAAGCTAGTAGTAGTGTAAGTTAGTAGTCCAGTAGTATAGTAGTAGTCAGTAGTAGTAGTAGTAAGTAGTAGTAAGCGAGTGTAGATAAGTAGTAGTAGTAGTAGTAGTAGTAGTCAGTAGTGTAAGTAGTAGCAGTAGTAGTAGAGTAGTAGTAGTAGGTAGGTGGTCGTGTAGTAGTGTCGTTGTGAGGTAGTGTAGTGTAGTATGGTATGTAGTTACTTAGTAGTATAGTAGTAGTAGTAAGTAGAGTAGTAGTGTAGTAGTAGTAGTATGAGGAGGAAGGAAAAAAGGGGATGACCAAATAGGAACTGAGGAGGAAAAAGGAAAAATGATCAGGAGAAATGCTGGTAGCTATGATATAGGAATGGGGGAGGATAAATGTACCACAACTCGGTATTAATTTAATATCTGCTGCTGTGTTTGTATGATGTTCGACTCTTATGCGATATTGTATGTGTAAATAAAGTACTCCATTTCTTCCCCTCCATTTTCAGCTGTGCAGGGGGAAATCATGTGCCTACAGCATTTATGACGGGACAACCCCTGCAGGAGTTGTTGGGTTTTGAATAAGTGTTGAGTTATGGGGTGTTTAAGGGGATAATGGTTTTGGTGTAAAGAGGGTTATTGGGGTTAAGATAAGTAAGAGATATATGTGGTTGGGCTGGTGGGTACAAGGTGGTAAGAGTATGTAAGGGTATAGTTGTTGGGTGTAAGTGTGGGGTAAGACAGCGTTGTTTATTGATGGTATAATAAAATGATGTAATAAAGGTAAGAAATTTAGGTGGTGGGTGGGGGTATGGGTAATTGGTGGTTTTGGGTAGGTTATAAGATTTATAGGTGGTAAGGATATTGTAGGTTGGTTTATTATATTATGTGTCTGTCAAGACTAAAAGTATAAGAGGTGTAAATTTATTATTAATGGTTGTTATTTAATATGGTAATTAAGTCGTAGGGTGGTGAAGAGTATAGGTTAGTTAGGTAGTTTTTTGTTAATGTTATAAGTGAGTAAGACTTTTTTCTCCTAAGGCTGGCCGGATTGTGTTTGTTTGTGTTGTTGGTTTGATGTAGGCTGATCTTACTATATTTGCTTGTCAAGAAATCTTTGTAATCATGCTCTGAAAAAATAGCTTGTTTACTTTTATTATGTGAGAATTCAGGCATATAAATTTTTCTCCTCATAAGCCTGGCTGGTTTTGCAGCCTTACAGTTGCCAAAGTAGCCCTAGAGAATGAATAGCTGAGCTTCAGTTAGAGTAACTGTGAGGAGACTCCTGACGAATTCCTATTTGTAAAAATATAACAAAAGCAGATACTTGTTTCCGCGCTTAATGTCAAGAGGCCTCAGAAGCATATGACCATCACATCTGTGACATTCAATATGTACAACAAGTATGACGTGGCTTTGGAAAATGGATCAAAAGTAGTGGCTCTGTACATGCAGGCTCTCTACCTAGAAAAAAAGTGCATACTTCTTGGGTTTAAGAAATGGTCCGAACTGATAACTGTACCTGGTCATTTTGATTCAAATGCATCTATACATATGCAGTAATACAGGGAAGATGCCCATTTTCTATGTGGTAGAGAAAATTATTCTGCTAAAAAATAAAACAGAAAAACACATTGCTTCATTAATAAATTGAACAAAAGCAATATTTATAGGAAAATGGTCACATTACATATAAGCTTACTTTGCCTCCCTTCTGCTCCTAGTTATGGTTGTTCCCTATTTGTTTGGTGGGTTGTTATTCATGATGATGGTAATAAAGATGATGGTGGTGATGATGATGATGATGACGACGACGACGATTGTTGATGTGAATGATGTTTTTAAATCCTTGGTTGCATGTGCCTTAGTTTATGATTTTCTTTCATGAATAAAATTGTTGAAACAAAGATAAGAGTGGCGCTGAAACGGTTAGAAGCTCTATAATAGGTTTTATTTTTCTATTTGGATTTATTTTCTTTTGAGATTTTTTTATTATTATTTTGTTTTGGTAAGGGAGTTTAAATGGACACCCTAGTCAGTTTAGTCCATCGACATGCATTTAGTCCTTGTGGACTAACTGAGAGGCAAACTGAGAGGGCAGTTGATGAGAAAGGAATGAAATGGCTGATTTTGTTCACAGAGGCAAACAGTTCTCCCCAGCGAATCACACCTGCTGTGGAGATAGGCTGTATAAACTGCAGAGAGGCAAGTGGGCATGCTGTGGCAACCAAGTCTACCAGTCCAGAAGGCATCATTGCTGCAAGGGAGGGCTGGTTCTGCCCAAAAAAGATGGCAGATGCTGCGGGCCATTTCCTATCTCCAGAAGGTTTGCCAGGCAAGTTTTGGATATATAAGTCTGACCTCTCCTTCCTCCTATCTCATTGGCTCAATTTTTCTAGTCATTTATCTTTCTTCACATTGCAGCTACTGTTCTCTCTCCCCCCCCCCCCCCCCCCCCCCCCCCCCCCCCCCGTTCACCTGCACCTGCATTAGGAAATTTTAAACATTTTTTTGGTTTCCAATCATCCAACCGATCCTAACTTTTGCCACCAACTTGATACTTTTACTCACTGCTGAGGAAACCCCCACAGATTCGAAAATAGTGCACCCCTAAAATGTGTAAATCCTTAACTACAGGTGGAATTAATAATAGCTTCAATTAAATTGTATGTGTATAAAACGTTGTTTTCCTAATGTATGAAACATACGTTTTTGTAAATACGAAATTACTTACAGGTCTACAAAAGAGCAACCTTTCTGAAAAATATATGTATTTATATGTGATATATCTATCTACTTATCTTTTCTCTTTTAAAAAAAATTGGTCATGTTACCTGAAACAGTTTTCTATTATTGCCTTATGGTACACACCAGAAATAACAAATTTGTGGCATATCAGAATGGTTCATCTGCACTGTTCCTGGTTCTTCCTCACATGCTTCAATCTATTTGCTGCTTACCCTCTCTTTGTACCCTTTCTCCAAAAGTCTCCTGTTGCTCTCTCTCCTGCACCTAACTTCTGCCGCCTCTGCTGCTGCCGCTGCTGCTTCTTGTCTCACCCCCTTCTCTACCATGTTCCTTTCTCTCTCTGCTTCTCCTCTGCTAATACATGTACTTGATTCCTCTCTTGCACAGATGTGATAGAAAGAGGAGGGTGCCGCTGACTGGAAATGTCAAAAGTGCAGATTTCCTGTGCAGCCTCAAACAACGCCGCAACACCCTGAATGCTCCCATAGCAGCTTGCGCCCTACCAATAGGTACGTGTCTCTTTTCTCTCTGTCTTGAGCTGCCGTTTTGTCGGGAACTGTCTGAAAACAACAACAAATTCAATCACACATACATGTATATGCCCATGCATGCACATGTACACATACACACAAACACATATGAAAACACACACACATACATACAAACATACAAAAACACATGCACACAAACACACACACACGCACACACACACGAACATATACAAACACACATGCAAGCACACATACACTCACACATACACACATAAACACACACATACAAACACACACACACACACACACACACATGCATGCACACATACACACACACATCCACACACTCTCTCTCTCTCTCTCTCTCTCTCTCTCTCTCTCTCTCTCTCTCTCTCTCACACACACACACACACACACACACATACACACACACACAGACACGCATGCACACAAGCACACAAGCACACACACACACACATATACAAACACACACACACATATACAAACACACATGCAAGCACACATACACTCACACATACACACACACACACACACATACACACACACACACAGACAGACAGACACACACACATACAAGCACACACACACATACAAGCACACACAAACACACATGCATGCACACATACACACACACATACACTCTCTCTCTCTCTCTCTCTCTCTCTCTCTCTCTCTCTCTCTCTTTGTCTCTCTCTCTCTCTCTTCGTCTCTCTCTCTCTCTCTCTCTCTCTCTCTCTCTCTCTCTCTCTCTCTCTCTCTCTCTCTCTCTCTCTCTCTCTCTCTCTCTCTCTCTCTCTCTCTCTCTCTCTCTCTCTCTCTCTCTCTCTCTCTCTCTCTCTCTCTCTCTCTCTCTCTCTCTCTCTCTCTCTCTCACACACACACACACACACACACACACACAAACATCCCACAAAATAAAGTTATGTGTACTATCACCAGATTAGAAGCATCAATGAGTGTACATTACATACTCGTTTTCAAGGAAGAACTGCTTTGGCCAGTGAACATCAAGTCAGGAAGCATGAACATTTATTCTCATTTGGTGTTGCTGGAAAATTTTGCTTCTTTCATGTGCAAATAAGGTTGAATATTTAGAAATGGGCATGTTATATTCTCAATAGGAGCATAATCTACTAGACACTGCAATACTAACACTAACAGAGACTGCATTACTGCAGGTTTTGGGGTTTGATGTAGGATACCCGACATGGGATAACTGGAGATTTCTTACATGCAGTGAAGAACCAGAGAGCAGAGTGCAACATAAAGGCAGAACTGGTGGGTGCCTCCCTCATCATGCTTTCTGGGCTTTTGGGGTCCTTTTGATAACTTTACCAGAGGAAGGCCCAAGTAGACGAAGAGGCCAATCTGAGGCATAGAGGCAGCATCTGGCCTTCAGGAAAGTTGCAAATGAACAAGAGCACATGTACAGGACATTATGCTATTAGTTTTTTTTATTGAACTGCATCTTCCCTTCTAAGTTTACAACAAGTCATGCAATAATGTACACCTGTATGCAGCTATGAATCTTCTCAGTGTTTTGGGTTAATCCGAGGGTCTTGTTTATCATTGATTGTCTCCATTCATTACAGTGATGACTGGCTCGGTGACATCAAAAAAGCAGATGGACAAGTTCCTCAATCTGACATTGACAAACGTCAAGCTGCTCCCCTTACAGCTGGGAGAAGATTTCCAGGGTCAGGTGCCTTCTGACCTCCAACTCTTGCTCCCCCTGCCCTCCTCCAGGTGCAGTGTGAAGCACCTCCAGAAGATCATAGTCATGCTTTCTGATGATAGCATGGACTCCACCAAAGTGGACAGCCTGCAGGACCTCCGCACCAAGACCCACTTCATCACGGTGCACAGCAAGAAGGTCATGCGTACCCTTAAGCGCAGCCTCAGTGCACCCTGGTGCCAACAGATTTGCAAGAGCCTGGGGTCAGCAGGTGTGAAGCTTCTTGGCATTGACAAATGTTACCGGTCCATGGTAGATTAATGATGGTTTATGGATTAGGTAATGAGCTTTGTATAGACTGGTGATAATGTGTGAAGGCTGACTATTGTTGAGAAAAAAGTGGGTTGAGGATAGAATACGAAGGGTTAGTGCAGTGATTGCATGATGGACAAGAGATTATGGAGTGCTGGTGACAAAGTTGATGGAATCAGTGGAAACAAGTATTATGACTTTCAAAGTAATCGTTTGTATTAATGTATCTTCCTGGTGAATTTAGAATGTTTGAGATTGCATTTGAGCTCCTGTTTATGTTTTTTAGAACCCTTATTTTTTATTCATTAATGAAACTTAAAAAACAAACAAATGCAGACCCATGGCTTATTACATGAGCTGCCACCCAAAAGCAAGCTGTGAGAAATGACAGAAGCCGACGCTGTCTAGTGTCTAGCTCTTGTCTTCGTCTCTAGGTGCTACACTATCTTTATTTAGGACTGAAAATGAAATCACGAGAAGAGTGAAATAAAGGAAGGGATGTCTGAATGTTGATAAGAAGAGTGAATTGAAGCTGGGAAAGTCTGCATCTTGATGGAAACATGAAGATTATGGCAGCAAAATATATGTCTTTCTCCTTCACAGAGTCAATCAGGCTATAATTTGTTTGTATGATTACATTACAACAGTATCGATGACACATTTATTACTGTCTTCAGTTAAATATAGCTGAAATGGTCGTTATGGGCAACATTTCCGGACACTGTACCTGAGGTACTCTGTCTGATAGATTAAAAAATGATTTTGAAATACTTCGGTAACATTTTTAAGTTTCATATTTTCTGGGATGGTTTGTGCATGGATGAAGACTTTGGAGCCAAAATACGAAAATCAAATCAAGGGAGTGTGGTTTTAAAGCGCTCATAAATTATCGGACAGAGTACCTCAGGTACAGTGTCCGGAAATGTTGCCCATAACGACCATTTCAGCTGAAATATATGAAAAAGAGTAAGATACCAAAGAAGACTGAGAAATGGCTGATTGTCACTCATCATTTTCCACATCTGATCAAACAAGGCACTTTTAGATGCATGTAGTTTCTGACTTGCACCATCATTGGTGTGGTCAGATATACAAGTTCATTCTTGATGTAATCATTAGCCACAATGGTTCATGTGTGTGTGTGTGTGTGTGTGTGTGTGCATGCGTGTGTGTGCATGTGTGCATGTGTATTTTTAGCTGAAATGTGACTTGTAAAAAAATAATTTATTTTCTCATTGAAAGGCAGCAAGTATTTAAATGTTTTTTTTTTTAAATTGTGTTCATACCTATCACATTTCACACATTTCATCAGTGATGATAGGCAGAAGGAAGATGCAGACAAGTTTGTTGATACAGATGAATGAGATTTTAGTTTAGTAATAAAAAGTGAGAATGTTTTGCTTTATCCAATTTTTAAATTATTCCAGTTTTCATGTCATTCCATGGTTCATTGTAAATATTTCTTTATGGAGCTGTGTGTCCAGATTCCAAGAACGTGTTTTGTGTAATTTTTACACAGAAATACTTCCACTGGACGACTTTTAAGCATTGTTTATATGTAAAGAAATCCGCTTGTTTGTCAAGGAGTATACATTTTGTGAAAGCATGATTAAAATGTAAGA
Organism: Theodoxus fluviatilis; assembly: GCA_034096865.1. Taxonomy (NCBI): domain Eukaryota; kingdom Metazoa; phylum Mollusca; class Gastropoda; order Cycloneritida; family Neritidae; genus Theodoxus; species Theodoxus fluviatilis. Next base: position 26,152 of record JAWQFJ010001461.1, on the reverse strand, counting down.
GATACATGTGATAACTCCTTTCCTCACGAGTCTGTAGGTTAGTATGCTTGCTTATTTGAAATTAGAAATTTTGTGTTACCTTCAGCATCCTGTGAGTTTATTGAATGGAAAGATACTGTCTCGTAGTATTTGCTTTCAACCTTTATATTTTGATAGCTTTTTTAGTGTGACTGTGTGCAAGTTTTCCCCATGAAAACGTGTGAGCAGATTTCCGCAGTATGTGCATTTTTGCTTGATCTCTCATTGCATGGCATAAAATGCTGCTTCTTGTGTGTGCTACAACTTTACTTTGTCTCCTTGTATAGAAAAGTTTTTTATGTGGAAATGAATATCAGGTCTTCCTATTATAGTCAATAGAATGATACACCCCCACCCCATTCCCCAAAATAGTTGCTGTTACAGGGAAAATGTATATCACTGTACAAGAGAGACTTGGCATCCATCACAATTTGACAATTTTCACTCGAACTGCCAGGAAAAAGATATGTTTGTAAATTGGAAGTATATATTGTTGGATACAAATAAGGCAATGAACAATTATACTGTGTTCAGCATGTCTTCTGTAAAATCACGCATTTTCACCTTCTGGTTGAGATGTTTAGAACTGAGGTTACAACCCTTGATATGTAAAAAATGGGTCCCATAAGTAACCAGCATTTGTATGTACCAAGTACACTGGAAGTAACTCCTGACAACAGATTTTGAGTTAAAGGTGCTCTTTTTTATATTGCGACTTTTCATCCATTGATGGATGCTCAAACCGCACACAATTACCCCCTGGTCATCGGGCTACCTCTTTTTATCACTCCCACACCATCTCAACTCCCTCGGGAGCATGCAACCAGGCCTTCGGATGAACGCACCAAAGTTAGCTTTCACAGTTTTCCAACTCAGCCCACAGCAGAGAGGTAGATACAGTGTATCAGTTTGTTCATTTAATGATGGGCTTGAAATTTCATAGCATCAACCTGTGGAGCAATTCATTCAAGACAATTTTATGTCATTTGATGACAGTCTTTTTTGTTTCAATGCGTGATGTATCCCATTTATGCAATATATGTACATTAAAAAATCACATGTATATTCTATTGTCTTGTGTTCTTTCTCTGAGTAGGTAAAGGTCCCTAAGCTTACCTGAATGGACACAACAAAATTACTCACCTGAGAGAAATAATATGACAGTGATCAAAGCTAGTAGCCGACAGGACACAATTCTCCCACACACTCTCTCTCTCTCGCTCTCCTCTCTCTCCATTCTCCTCTCTCTGCACATCCCCCCCCCCCCCCTTCTCTGAAACCCCCCCCCCCTCCCTCCCTCACCCCCCCCTCTCTCCCCACCCCTCTCTTTCCCTCATCCCCCCCCTTCTCAACACATAATTCTCCCCCACTCTCTCTCCCCCCCCCCCCCCTCTCTCTCTCTCTCTCTGAAACCCCCACACCTCATCTCTCTCCTCTCACCACCCACCCACCCCCTCTCTCTCTCTCTCTCTCCACACTCTCTCTCCACTCTCCTCTCCTTCTCTCTGAACCACCCCCACCCCTCACCCCCTCTCTGAACCCCTCGCCCCCCACTCACTCCCCCCCCCCCCCCTCTCCTTCCCATCTCTCTCTCTCTCTCTCTCTCTCTCTCTCTCTCTCTCTCTCTCTCTCTGAAACCCCCTCTCTCTCTCTCTCTCTCTCTCTCTGAAACCCCCACACCTCATCTCTCTCTCTCCTCTCACCACACTCTCTCTCCACTCTCCTCTCCTTCTCTCTGAACCACCCCCACCCCCTCTCTGAACCCCTCTCCCCCCACTCACTCCCCCCCCCCTCTCTCTCTCTCTCTCTCTCTCTCTCTCTCTTGCACTCATGCATGCACACGCGCGCACGTACACACACACACACACTTATACACACACAAACACGCACGCAAGTATATACATACAAGCGCGCACGCACACGCACGTTTAATTTATTGTTCTCCTTTTGATCATATAACTACTTGGCCAGAATAACTTTTTGTGAAATCATATAGTCGCACTCGTAAGATTATAGTTTAGACATTCACTTTGAAGGGTGAAACTTCGATCTTAGTGCACGTCGATATATACCGTTTGAAAAACTCACGTCCCCCATGACGTTACATGTATTTTTAGGCATGGGCTCATTCCTCTAATCCACAAGTGTCATACGGTTAGAGCCACTCGATCGATATTCCCCTAGGTATACAGGTATATCCGTGACTATTTATAACTATAAGCCTGCCCAGCTCAGCACGCACCCATCTCAGCAAGCCACAAGATTATGGGAGGAGGGCCGGGAGGGGGCGGAGGAATTGAAGGGGGGCATCGATCGGGAGAGGGTCAAGTCATTTACTATCCAACCGTGCATTCAAACCAACCTGCTCTGCAACTCACGTACAACTATAGTAAAGCCAGACCCCTGGCTAAACCCGGTGACACCCACCCCTACAAGCTCTGAGGTGTAGTTTATCCTGGAGAGCATATATAGACTCCCGATTCGAGGGGGATGTACACGGGGAATTCCCTGGCTTGTTTGCCACTGTTTGCACGCTCCAAGGAGCACAGCGTCATGCGATTTTGCAGGGTTTTTTGGTGCATCTATGCAGTTACTGTCGAACCACCCATGCAAGGCCAGAGGGAAACTTAGATTTCCCCCGGGTGGCACTGAAACAGTTGATGCGTGACACGGAACATACATTTAGTGAACGGTTATATATTGCACATTGTAAAATTTCTCAATGGGCTGAATGAATAGGACAAATTTACCGCACTGGGGCTGTCCAACCTGTTCATTTGAGATGGTAGTAGCGAGGTTCATGAACTACTGAGTCAGAGGAAGATAATAGCTGCCAGTGGTGGTGTGCATATGAACCTACTATGTTAAGTGGCAACTACGTCGTATTTCTCTACTTCGTTGTTCACAGCTTTGAGTTGTTCCCGTGAGGTGGGCATGAGACGCCACTTGGTCGCCACAACGAAGTTATGACCCACATACAGATTTTATTTTTATCTTGGGATATCCCATCTAATGCGCATGCGTAGAATCAAAGGGGAGGGCTGAAACCCCTCATCTCCCCTCTCGTCCTTCCTGGTGGGGGGTCAGGCAGGGGGTGTAGGGGACGGCTATCTGTGCTTGTGGCTGATAAGCGCGCAAGGCCGCTTTCTCACCCCCTAGTGCTGGTGCGGGAGGCTTGGCGCCTTAGCTTGAAAACCGCGTTGACCTCCATTCCCATTTGTAAAATATTCGCGCTTTAACGACCTAGTGATGCATTCAACATACAGCTTTGATAAATTAATGCTGTTCATGGCTTACAATTTCTTTGGATGGGTTGCTAGTATCCCATGATATAGCGTTTTCTGAACGAACCGAGAGAGGTCCGCCATTGAATATTGCAAATAGTGGCTACTTAGCCGTGTAGTGCTGATACAGACCACCACTAAATTTTGGGTTGTTTAGCGGCCAACTGAGGAGGCAACTACGCGTATTCAGCTTTCATGCCCACCTTACTTCGCAATTTAGTAGCAAAGTTCCGATTTAGTTGCCTTCTACCGTGTAGTTGGTTCATATGCACACCACCACAGACCACCACACAGTTAATCTAGTACCAAGCATGATCACCACTGCTGAAATAAAGCACTTGTGATAAGGTGCACCTATCACCGAGTGTATTGTACATCTACTGTGTTCATGTCATAAGGTGCACCTATCACCAAGTGTATCCTGTGCTCATCCTCTATTCAGTTATCCCTGCTTCTGTCTCTCCCACCCCCCTATCCTGTGTGTCAGACCTCTCTCCAACCCCCCCTACCCCATCCCTTCTGTAATGCAAGCTGACGGGCTTACTGCTCTGCGACCCCCTCCTCTGCTGTGGTCTGATTGTCGGTGCAGCTGCCCTGTCAGTCACTCCTTACATTAGCGTGACCCCTGGCTATAGTGAGCCGTTCTCCCACTCTGGCATCTGAATTGTGACATTTAGACTATAAATTTGATGTTTCCTTTCAAGTAAGACAACCACTTGCAATGGCATATGATTCATTCAATAGACTGCGTTTTGCTGAATGAGGCAACATTTGTAAGAAGTAATTTCAAAGCAAGTTAAATTAAGTAATTTTTTTCTGCCAAATAGAAACACAACCCCATGGGTTAAGATTTGTGGAACAATCCACCCCCTGGCTCCTATGAGGTCCGTGCATCCGCTTGATAAGGGGGAGACGGCACACAGCCAGAGAGACCATTTCAGGTCCAGAAGTTCATTTACTAAGAGCATGTACCAACGGCCAATAAAGAGTGGAAAGTAACTCGACTTCGCCCCTGCGTCATACTTGACTCCAACCTTACCACCGACCACCACACACAAAAGCAAAATATTAGAGTATAACTATAAATTGATATAGTTGCTTTGTCTAACATGCTTATGGTTTCTTCTAACCAAAATGGAGGGTTTGATGATAAACTCAATCCATCTTCTCTGTGCGACACTCCCTCTATCCGTCCCTCCGCGTGTTTGTACATGTTTCTGTCCAAGTATCTAGCATCTGCATCTGTGTGTCTTTTTTCTCTGTCTCAGTGAATCTGTCTGTGTAGCTGTGTGTCTATCTGTCTGTCTCTCTGTCCGTCTGTTGTCTGCCTGCCTGCCTGTCTGTCTGTCTGTTGTCTGCCTGCCTGCCAGCCTGCCTGCCTGCCTGTCTGTCTGTCTGTGACTGTCTGTATCTGTCTGTCTGCCTGCCTGAAGGGAATTCATTCCACTTTGTAATGATACAATATCTGAAAATTCCTAGGGTATGGATCCAACCAACTCAGCTTGGGAGGCCCACTCACTGTATGTGCGATAAACAAGGCATTTTCTCAGGAAATTATGGGTTAAAAGATTAAATAATTATGTGGTTGAATTTTTTGGGGTCAATTTTGACACTTTAGTAACTCCACCCCCCACTCCCACCACCTCCCTTGCACAATCACATAATTATTGATAATGTGAAATGATAATAGTTTCACCAAAGATGGGGGAGGTCAAGTGGAAGATGTCAGTATTCAAAACAAGTCCTCACAGCTTTTGATGTTTGAGGGGTTACATTTCCTTTGGGTTAAAGTTCATGGGATTAGAATTAGTAAACTTAAATAAGCATTGCCCTCATTATTACTTATGGATGACTTGCCACTAGGGGAAAACAATCTCTTGTTTAAGAAAACAAATCAGCAAAAACACACAAAAAACCAAACCTTCACTTCCCCCAAAACACCACCAAACCACCCCAAACAAACAGAAAAGAAAGACAGAAAGAAAGAGAGAAAGAAAGTAAGAAAGACAGAAAGAAAGAAAGAAAGAAAGAAAGATAGAAAGAAAGAAAGAAAGAAAGAAAGAAAGAAAGAAAGAAAGAAAGAAAGAAAGAAAGAAAGAAAGATAGAAAGAAAGAAAGAAAGAAAAAGAAAACTCACGATGGCAAGTATTGGTAAAGTTATATTTAAATTATTTTTAATCCACATCATAAACTCATCCCCCACCCCATCCCCCCAAAAGGAAGAGCTGTATTCAATAGTTGCATCCTATAGCATCTCAGTCTTAACTGTCAAGGAAAACAGAAACAGAAGACAACAAATGCCACTGCATGGGTAAAATGATATTCATTGCTTTGGTAGACTATAGTACATAAACTGGGTTCGTAACTCAAACTCAAATCATGACAAAACTGACTTTTAAATATTGACTTTAAAGTCATCATAAAACAATGCATACACTTATCACAGAGAGATCACTTATCAACATAAGTCAAAGCTGTGTAGTAATTCAATTTGGCTAAATGCTAAAAACAAATCATATAGCACATGAATTTATCAAGGATACCACATTCATCTTAGGTCTGCCTGCATTTAAATGATACAGTTTAAACCCAGTAATGTGAATGTTGATTAAAATTTTTTGAGACAGTCTTCCACTACAAGGATTGTTTGCGTTATGGCAGGTTGCATGTAAAAAACATTCCAGAGTTATCCACTTTTGTGTGGTGTAAGGGTTAAAGTCTTGTGACACTCTATAGCACTTACAGACCAGAATGCTTTTTAATGACTAAATGGCTGGATCATCTTTATAACTGGCAACATCAACACCGAGGAAGAGGAGGCAGGGTAAAAGCCATACTATTATAACAGACACAAAAAGAATTATATAAAAACTCTCCTTTTTTCCCACATCATATCCCATTTCAGTTATGTTTGTAATGGTTTGTATCTAAAATAGCAAATATTGATTTGCAGATTTGCATAGGCAATACGAACAAAACTAAGGTAAAGGTGCAAGTTCATATTGAAACATTTTACTCACTGATGAGTGCTATAAGGGTACTTTCCATTATCAATTGGTGTTTGTTTTTACAGATTACAGTCTACCTGCCTGCCTGCCTGCCTGCCTGCCTGCCCGAGATCTATTTAGCCTCCATGATCACCCAGACAACACTGACAGTCAAGTTGTTCAGACAGCTCATTTGACTACCTTCAGGACATGTCCATGTGTTGACTAACTTGGACTGGCCTCAAGGGGATGTGACTCTAAAGACTATGCATTCATTAGCATCACAGTGAACTTAAGTGATCACCACCAGAGTCTGTGCTTTCCAAGTAAACCTTTGCAAAATTAATTAGCAGGGTGTCTTTCCCTGTTACTAATTATCAATATTCATGAGAATCTCATTGTTGTGCATTGTCATATGCATTATGAGGGGATGGAGTCTATAATTTTTTAATAACCATGCTCCAAATTTGATAATCAGTCCCAACAAATTGTAAGACTTCATCTAAAGATGGCCCAAGCAAACGGAATATGCCACTGATCCATCAGTTAGAAATATACCATTCAATCGTTGCTTAGTACCTGGATATTACATGTTGGTCACTGAAGAAAATGAATTTACAAATCTTATTGCTTATGATTTTCTTTCCAAGACCAAGAGAAGAAAGATTATGGAATTCAATGACACAATTCTGAAGAATGTCCATAAATCCAAGCATGATTATTAGAAAATATTCTCCTTTGGTTTCAAAACCACTATTATTCTCTCCAAGTATCCAAAATTCCACATAGCTGACTTTGAAAAGCTTTAAACCTCTGGCTATTTTGTCATACTGGAAATGCAAAACCAGTACAAATGGGGGGCAAGGCTTTATGTCTGGAGAAATGCTCTGTTTTGGTTTACAACTTGCAATTAATATTTTGTAGGCTAGATGCAAATGAAATACAATGTATATCTAAATGTATGTTTGTTCACATATTTTTGTTGAACGTTATTGTGATTAGACAACTGCTAAGTAACCTCTGAAATAAACCATTTTTGATTTGCTGAACACATATGTGTGTGTGTGTGTGTGTGTGTGTTTGTGTATTGGCCCATGGTATCTATAAGGAGGGCATCTAATAAAATAAAATCTTAACACCAAAAATGCTTCTCCTGGTTTGGGCACAAATGACTACAGTACTTTCAGCAAAGCAGACTTGTTCACATTACTGATGCAGTCAAAATAACTGGGACTATGACTGCCTTCACATGAGAATCTCACATGGGAACTAAAGATATCAAAGTTCTGTTGAAAGCATTCATTGTATGGTTAAAGGTAACACACTATTCGATGTACATTCCAAAGCTGGATCTTAAATTTCAATGTTAAAAAAGCCTCCAGAACAGCAACAGAATTACAGGTAAACAAAAAAGTGGAGTGTGAATCTAACTTCATAAGCATGTTAAAATACTTAACCCTTACTGTGGCAGTGGTATTCTGATATGGCTACCTTGTCCAGGTCCACCATGGCAGTCTATCTGGCAGTCACATACTGATATGCACCAAATGCCCTCCCTATCTGTTGTTTTCATTGATAAGATACACGATATGTATATAGAATATTCAGTGGATGGTTTCAGTGTTTAGATAAGTAAAAGGCCCTGGAGTGAAAGATCATAAATCACATGAATTCTCCTGAGAGAACAAGAAAGCAAAGGTTTGTGCCAAATTTAACAGACTGACCAATTAAAAATGCTAAAAAATTTCATATTTTCTCATGTAAAAAATTCAATCAATGTAGACTAAAATGAGAGAGTCAAGAGTTTGTTTTATGTCATGTCTGTTCATTTCTGAGCATTTAATCATAGTATTTGTGTAAATTGTACAGGGTGCTTAAGATAAATTAGGACAGTTTTTAAAACACATTTTGGCAGGTGTAAGGTTGCATGATTGATGGGGTGAAAGTTTGCGTGAAATACACTACTTATACTGAGCTATCAGAGTAATTTTCACATCGATCAGTGCATTTGTAATGATGGAGGAGCAGAAAAGAGCAGCCACAGTGGTTGGACTTTGCACCGGGCGGACCCCTGGAGAGATTGCCAAGTTCAACAAGTTGCCAAGGAGCCTGTGTTATCACATCAAAAGTGAATTTGATGCAATGATAGCTGCTGGTGAAGACCCTGAAGTCATTTCTGTTGACAGGAAGCCCCACAAGAGGAGAAAGGATGCCATCAGAACCACAGACTTTGTCGAACAGCTGTAAAACATGGTGGACAAAGATCCTGGCAGATCAATGAGGTCTCTGGCCCGGGAATTGAACGTGGATGAGAAAACCGTTTGCAGCTGTGTTCATGAAGACATCAGATACAAGTCCTATGCCCTCTAAAAGGCTCGGTTCATGAATGAGGCCACCACAGAGAGGAGGGTGGACAAGGCAGCTAGGCTGCTGTGCAAGCTCAAACACTCCTTGGCCAAGAAACAGGTGATCTTCTCTGATGAGATTAATTTCTGCCATGATCAGACGGTGAACAGGAGGAATGATCTTTGGCTGTGTTCTGACTCTGATGATGTGCCTATTCATGTCAACAAAGTTTCAAGCTTCTGTTATGTTCCTGGACGTTATCTCCAATGAGGGTGACATCATGCCTCCATTCTTCTTTGAGGAGGGCCTGAGGGTCAATGCTGATGCCTACATCCATGTGATGGAAACTGCTGTCAAACCATGGATAGAGAGGATTGCTGGAGACCATCATTATGTGATTCAACAGGATGGAGCACCTGCCAACAATGCCAACAATGCCAACAATGCCAACAAGACCCAGGCATGGTTGAAGGAGAACCTGAAGGAGTTTCAACTCTAACAATCAAGGAGAATGGAAAACAACATTTAGACATTATCTCAGTAAGATTGGGAAAGAAAATTTCTTAAATTCAACATTGAATGAAAAACACCTCAAGCTGTACGTCCTCAAAACACCTTCTTTTATGATGTAATGAAGCACTTGGAATAAGGTTGTTGGGACAGAAAATCCTGCTGACAATATAATAGAACAATCCTTGTGGTATAAATCAAATATATGTCATTGAAGGGTACCAGTGAAGTCCAAAAAATGGGCTGACAAGGGTATCTTGCAGGTGAAACATATTGTTAAAAACAATGATCTAGCCAGTTTTTTTCAATCTGAAGACAAAGTTCAAATTGGATGCAGAGGATATCTTTACTTATCAAACAATAAAAAAGTCTATTCCACAGGAATGGATGCAAAAAATAAAAAATAACCAATGTCAAAGTCAGTGTGAGAGAATTAGTGAAAGAATAAAAAGGGTATCAAAATGTACTAACTTCTTTTACTCAGTTCTAATTGACAACATGGACATAGACATTCATTCCCAAACAAAGTGGGAAAAATTATTCGAGGGCAATAACATTGTTTGGGAAAGCATTTATACTATGCCAAAACAATGCACAATAGACACTCAGCTAAGGACCTTTCAGTTCAAATTCTTACATCGGATTACATCAACAAACACCTTCCTTCTACGTATAGAAAAATCATCATTATCACTTTGTGGATTTTGCTGGTGTTGTATTGAAACACAGGAACATATATTCTGGGAGTGTCAAGTAAAACAAGATTTCTGGTGCAAACTACAGAAATATATAGAAAACAGAAAGGTAACATTCTCCAAATGTAAATATTCCATATTCTTTGGTGACAAGCTTGCTTCTCCTATTGTAAATATTATTTGGTGACAAGCTCGCTTCTCCTATTGTAAATCTTATCTTAATATTAGCCAAAAATATATTCATCAAGCTAAGAGTTGAAATTATGAAATAGCGTTTGACTCCTATAGGCAAGTCCTTCAGTATACATATAGAATTGAGGAAAGAGTTGCTCTCAGAAATGGAATATTGGAACAGCTTCCTACCAATATAAATAAAGATGCCATAAACTTAACAAGAAATTGTCCCCTTCCCATTCCAGATCTCATCTCTCATGCTCATCACCCCCAACGATATCTACAGCATGTAATTTTATTAACAATTCTTCAGGTGCTCTATCCTTTTTCATGTTTTTTTAAATACTTAAAAAAATATTATTAATTATTATAACTATTATTTATTATTATTATTATTATTATTATTATTATTATTAATTATATATTTTTTACTCTTGTGCAAAGTTTTGGTCAGATGCATCCTTGAAGAAAAAAAAAGAGAAAAAAAGAGAGAAAAAAAAGAACCTGAAGGAGTTCTGGCCAAAGAACATCTGGCCCCCAGTTCCCCTGACTACAATCCGTGCAAATTTTTTTGTGGGGCATTTGTGAGAGGGAAATCAACAAACATGTGTATTAAATTTCAGGTTAAAAAAATGGTTTTCAAGAAAGTTACGGCATTTTTTGTGATTTTGAAATGTTTGTCTTCATTTATCGTCTGCACCCTGTACAGCTTTGGAGCTAAGTTGAAATAGAAGTGAGGTGGTGTGGTTTTTAAAGAGTCTCTGTTCATTTGCCACTGTGGGCCAGTTGGTGCTTTGTTATGACATGTCACAGTAAGGGATAATGTAAAAAGTATTTTTTTATAAAGAAGTTGTGGTTATGGAAACATGAAAAAATGGGGGTTGTGGGTGAGGTTGAGGTTGCGCTCAAGAGGTATATTGCAATTGCACACATTTGTGTGTATGTGTGTGTGTGTGTGTGTGTGTGTGTGTGTGTGTGTTTAAAGTAATGTCAAATATACAGTAGATTAATCTGAACATAAATTAACATATCTCTTTCACTGAAAACACTTTTTTTACTTAAACAGTGCCCAATGGGAAGATGGGATAGTGCACAGTTTGTTTACCTTCGATTTCTTTCTTCTTCATAATTAAGAGAAAAAAAAGTGCTTGTGCCAGCCGGAAAAAAAGGGATTGTTTAGGTTACCATAACCACAACTATTATTTTATTTGGCCTCACCTTGAAATTGCAATTAGACAACTCAAGAACTGACAGCCAATGCTTCATCAGCATGAAGCTCATGCCAGAATCCTCCACTTCAAGGCGTACAGCAGATATCAGACATGGTTCAAGGCAAGATGGCCCAATAAGCAAAAGCAATCATCTGGAGATTTCAAGTAGACCAAAAGGTTATACATAAATAATCATGAAATAAAAGCAAAGAAAGAGAAACTACTTGAACTGACCACATGTTGATTGTAAAAACAATGTTCCCAACACAAGTTAAACAAGTGGACCACATGGTGCTGATGCATATCACAGATCTGGTCCCAGGCAGACATAGGCATGACCTACACACCCCACTGTCAGTGACTCTGGACTGACAAGAGCTGCAGAGCAAGACCCAGGGGCCAGCTGACATCAAAGCCCTTGATCCTGTTCAAAACCTGAAAGAAACACAGGCAACATCACTATCAACGAATACATTGCATTTCTCTCCTCTACAGGAAACAAAAATAGTCACACTAAAGGCAAAGGGATAAAGAGGAAAAAATGAGTGATTAAACAAGTAAGATGAACTTTCTTCTTCTTTTTAAACATTACACATGCCTGCACTTGTGCCCATGTGTGTGCATGTGTGTATGCTCTCTCTCTCTCTCTCTCTCTCTCTCTCTCTCTCTCTCTCTCTCTCTCTCTCTCTCTCTCACCACACACATGCGCACTCGCGTGCACATGCTCACTCACACACTCACATACACACACACACACACACACACACAACACAGACACACACACACACACACACCACACACAGACACACACACACCACACACACAGACACACACACACACACACACAAACACACTCACACAGAGAAACTTGAATGAGCATTCAAAAGGATGTTTTTCATGCAGTTGAATATAAAGTAGGATTTGGAAATGCATGCAAAGAAAACAAGTGCCAGAGAACCACAGTACTCACCTGCACCATGGCGGAGTCTGCCAGACCGTAGCCGTCATGCAGAAGAGAGTATATGTAGGTGTTGTCCATGCAAACGAAGGGCCATCGCACATCATGGTTGCCACAGGCTGCAGTGCACAGAGTAAAAAATTTACAAGGAATCAAATGACCCACCCATACAGCATGCACTATACAGATCCAATATTTGTTCATATAGGCTGTGCATATGGGGCCCACAAAGGTCCAATATGGGTAGCAACTAGGAATCTATATTGATGATGAAGCATATGAAAGCATTCAGTAGTCATCAACATCATTGAGCATCATCAAGCATGATACTATGGGGAGCCCCAGATGGATCTGGGATGATTCCAGATATCCACATCCCTACTGGAAAGTGAGTCCCATATAGACCGGAGACAGAATATTTGCTGCAAAAGATGTACTACGTGACAACACCATTAAATTTACAGCAACAACATAGTGTCATAGAAAAGTAAATCTTTGACAATGTCTTCTGGGAGGAAATACACAAGCACTTCATGGTGATTTGATCTGATGTTTGATGTTTATCACGAGGCATAGAGGATTCCAAGGTTGGTTGGTTGATACAAAACAGAGAAGAAATAGGGCAGTACCTTCTTCTGCAATTTTTCTGAAAGAGCTCACTTCCACAGGTCCACCAGTACCATCTGAAATGGAAATAAATTATTAGCACAATGAAATCCCTGGAGTCAATTGTTTCTATAGGACTGGAAACATCCACTGCCTTGTAAACAAGACAGACAACTTAAAAAAAGAGCACATATGATGCCCATGACTTTCACTGTTAGCACACTTCATGGTGAATGAGTTGACAAATTCCTACAATGAATAACAATTCCTGTTCATTTGTATTAGAATTTACACAATGTTTCTAATTTTTTGTTTAAAAACATAAATCTCGAACTTAATCAGTTGTTTTTTCTAACACACATTACAGGGAGTTACGCTGTTCTCTTGCAAAATCACTACTGGCTGTGCCACCCATCTGAAAGCTGCAGATCCTTGTAACAGAAGTCGGGATGAGCTAATTTCCTTTATTCCTGCTTTCTGTTATGGTCTCTAAAGCACACACTCAGTGAGCGATAGACACGGTGCAGAAAACAACTTTGCGAAGCCATTACTTTTGAGTGATGTGAAGTGAAAAAGGGGTATGATGGGGGATTTAACTCAAATTACTATGGATTCAATCATTCTGCAGTTAACGTCTATTTCTTTCCATGACTATGATATTGGTAATCAATGATAATGAGGAAAGAAAGTAGAATCGCATTGAGAGTTGCTTCTGCTATTTCTGGTGCTGGTACTTGGTTAGTTCTTCAAGATGCCAAAGTCACCATAAATAAAAGTTGTGCATCCTATTGTTTGAAACAAACAAAAAAGTGTTGAAGGAGAAAAATTAAAAATTGTCTGATTGCAAATCTGAACTCATTGAGAGGCGAGTATTGAACACAAAACGAACACAGCAGATTTGCCGTTGCCAGTACTCATGTACTGGAGTTGTCTCCCTTGCTGACAAAAATAGCATATGATTGCTGTGAACAGCAATTACCCATTTCTTGCAAAGGTCAGGATATTATCCCACAATAGGAAACAACACAACAGCCTGGCACGCTATCGTGACATCACTAAAATCAGCAAGAGATGTGAATAAGTGTGTGGAGACAGCAAATGTCATCATTGGCACTGCATGGCACCATAAAACGCAAGACAAAGTTCTTCCCCCATCATATTAATATTCATTCCTGTAGCTACTTAGCATATTTGTGTGAATGCTGCAATGAAGTCACGTTGGAAAGGCAGTACTTGTGTAGGTAATGGAGCGCCCGGTCTATTTGTTGTTGTTGTCTGAGCTGCAAAGAGGCACTTGCAAGTGAAATGCCCCCTGCCCTAACCATGTGAAAAAGTCAAGATGCTATAGCATTCAATGACTGTGGCATATTGTAGAAGATGGAAAGCTGTCTTTCTCGGTCTGATCTGCTTCTGATGGTGTTTTTCCTTCCCTCATTCTTTCTTTCTTACTGCAAGAATGTGGAAAACACATATGAAGCATTTGATCACATGATCTCTGCAGCACCCAAGGCTGAAGCAGGCAGAGGGAGCACTTACTGATCAGCCTGACCTCCTCTGCTGTGTCGTAGAAGTAGGCAAAGGCAAAGAGAGGCAGGTTCTGCAGCTCTGGGATTCTTCTGATGCTGCTGGAGACAAACTCTCGAGCCAGGGCGTGGCAGTGCTCAAAGCTGGTGATTCCAGCATCATTGCCCCTGGAGAAATACAAGACATTTCCACAGTCTCCTCCTCTGTCCCCACAAAGCATCTAGAGGAATGAGAAGCCTTTTTTTCATAAATGAGTGACAATCATACAAAATTAAGAAATATCTATAATTCTGTCATCTGCGTTGGTGAAAAATCTTACAGCTTAACAAACAGTATAACTTCAAATCAATCAATCAAATTTCATTGCAATTTAAGTAAGCTTTAAGATCTTAGATGGCTAATGTTTGTTTTTCCCAATGATCTCCTAGGAGAAAATATCAGATTCACCGTTGAAAAGTGTATACATCCATTTGCTCTTGCTGAGAAAATGAGTGACAGATTATTAACAATATGATTTTCATAAAAGTTCTCTGATAAAAGAATTACTAAGAACAACTTTGATTATTCCAAAGCTGCTTTCCAATATACGTTGATTTTCACATTAACCACGATGATTTAAATTTAACTACAATAAAATCATGACAGCTAATCCCAACACATTCCTCTGTTTCTTTCTCAAGTGCTCTTGCCAAACATAAGGGGATTGCCTGCTTGTTTTACAAGTGCTTTTTCAACCTTTCTTACTTCTCAAAGGACATGAACTCATTTGTCTTGATGGTTAATGATTTTTACTGTTAACTTTCATATGCTGATCTGTCCTTCTATATATCTTTTAAAACATTTTAATAGCAAACTGATGAAAAGCTTTGTCTATATATTTTTTTCTTCCTGAATCAGAGGGTTCTTGCCTATGCCTTGTAGTCTTTCATCACTCTTGAGAGTCCATATTCCATTTTGTTCACCACATAGAAGACTGCATGCAGTGCATTAACATGCCTGTCTCAAACTTTCCATGTGTCCCATTCACAGGAGAATCAAACTGCAATGTCCCGTTCACAGGAGAATCAAACTGCAATGTCCCATTCACAGGAGAATCAAACTGCAATGTCCCATTCACAGGAGAATCAAACTGCAATGTCCCATTCACAGGAGAATCAAACTGCAATGTCCCATTCACAGGAGAATCAAACTGCAATGTCCCATTCACAGGAGAATCAAACTGCAATGTCCCATTCACAGGAGAATCAAACTGCAATGTCCCATTCACAGGAGAATCAAACTGCAATGTCCCATTCACAGGAGAATCAAACTGCAATGTCCCATTCACAGGAGAATCAAACTGCAATGTCCCATTCACAGGAGAATCAAACTGCAATGCCATGCCTATGTTCATAAGCAGTGCTGACACTTTTTCCACCAGGGCTACCAAATACATTACATGCAGAAAATTTTTAATGACAGGCTCAGCGACCAAGAATCCTGAGGCCAAGTTTAGCAGGCTACCTTGACTTGTATGGTGTGCCATCATAAACCCATGTGAAGTGGTGTCCAGGAGGGAGGCAGACACTGCTCAGCTTGTCATTGTCTGTGGAACAAAACCCATGGAAAATTTTGAGTAAAAACCTTCAAAGATGAAATCCATCAAACATGCTCTGATACCCTTTATGACATTGAGTTTGATTCAGCACTGTACAAAATGTAATTTCATACATGGTTTCAACCACGTCATATGATGACAGATTTCTGTGGCTTATCCTGGAGAATGTTTTCTATCCCATGATATGAAAATACAATTTGTCAATAAGGAGTTCTGGCTGATGTTGACATGCATCTTCGGGTGGCAAATAATTATCTGAGCTGAGAAAACAAGGGGAAAAAAATCCCATGAACATAAAACAGTTTCATTTATCTTTCTCTGTCTTTCCATCAACTCCAACATTGCATTTTTATCAGTCTGAATCAATCTAACAGCAGGTTTCTACCTTTTGTATCCATCATTTGATAGCGTGCTGCCTTCAGTCCATTCCCAAGGTAGCTGAAAGGGATCCAAGCAACACTTCAGTGATATATACAAGTGCAGCAGACACAGATCGAACACAAAATATTGCAATGTGAGAAATGCATCTTGGTATAGAACAGACAAAAACATGCTCATGCATGGATGATTAAGAATTACCTTACCTGTAAGTATACAGACTGAAGTCTTTGCTGAGTAGTTTGAGGTTGAAAAAATATTCACTGGGTGTTTCATCAAAGGTCTCCTGAAATCAAATGAGGAGTGAAAAGTTACAACTTTCTCTAAACCTGAAAGAAACATTAGTACAGCTCATGCATCAGTTAAATCTATTGTCTAAGGTAATGCCAGATTTAGTCTTAAACTGTAAAGAAAATGAAGCACACATGAACTCACGCAAGCACAACAGAGGTGTGCATTCATTCAAGCACATGTGTGCAAGTTCACACACACACACACACACACACACACACACACACACACACACACACACACACACACACACACACACATCCCTCCCTCCTTCCATGCATCCTCTCATCTCTACATTCATCCATCCATCCTCACCTCCCTACCTCCATCATTTCCTCCCTCTTTCCATCCATCCATCCCCCCATTCATCCTTCCCCTCTTCCTCCCTTCATGCATTGCTCCCTCCCTCCATTCATCTATCTATCCATGCATCCATCCATCCAGGCATTCCTTCCCTCCTCCACACACAGGAGATCTACCTGTAGGGCAGGCAGGAAGGTCACTTGAGTTGAGCCACCCCCAAGGTCCAGGGCAGCGGCCTTGGGTCCTCTCCCACCCAGGTCTCCTGCAATTCCACAATGACCTCTGTCACACCGGCCACTGGTGCTTTTGTTTGACTTGCAACCACAGACAGACAACTACATGTAGAGAGCACTCTGTGAGCACACACCTCCACCAAGGAAACCTCAAGTACTCTTCCATGGCCTGTGTAATTCAGGCAGGATGTTCTGCTAGCCAGGCCTGACGCTACAAATTTTAATTCATTTCAGTGGCTGAAAGCGATTAATTCTGAGTGCTGAATGACTACAACAACATCATCAATAGTCTGACATCATCAATTTTGTAAATGATAAAATTTCTCTTTTTGGTCATAATTCCTAAATGAGATAACAGATGACCTCCAAAATTTAATGGATTGACCTTGGGGTCAAACCCTGACCTTTCACCAAATTTTCTCAGGATTAGTTTTGAACTTTTACAGGTATTTTGCTGAATAACTAACTAATTAACAAACCAAGGGTAAAATACAACCTCCTTGGTGGAGGTAATAATAGCCTGTGCTTTCCAAAACCTACACTCAAAGGCCATACATTACTAAGACCGCGCACTCGGCTGATTTTAGCGAGATTTCCGACAGAGTGATCTCCCCGTTTTCGCGTGTCTCCCCCGGGGCGCTTGTGCGAGATACACATGTATAGTGAGTGTTGAATCTATGCCACGTGCGTGAGGAATAAAGTTTAGTGTATGAATAGCAGAATGCAAGTGTGTGCAAGGGTTTTTATAGTATTTCTTGAAAGCGATATGTATATGAGAAACCGTTTGTTCCGTAGTTTGTAAACATGAACATTAATTAGCCGATCGAGTGCGTGGAAAAGCGAGTGGAAACACTAAAATGAAAATTCCCACACTAAAGGTGGGAAAAGGGT
Organism: Theodoxus fluviatilis; assembly: GCA_034096865.1. NCBI lineage: Eukaryota > Metazoa > Mollusca > Gastropoda > Cycloneritida > Neritidae > Theodoxus > Theodoxus fluviatilis. Next base: position 8,146 of record JAWQFJ010001461.1, on the reverse strand, counting down.
CAAGGTGTCAGTAAACTATATCTCTCTTAATAAGAAAAAAACACACGACAAACACCAAAATCAAAAGGCTTTCGGGCATACGCCCTTCTTCAGTTAATACAGAAACACATAAATGATGCAACTATATCTCTCCTAAAAGATCTAAACACAATTTTCTCCATGGAAAAGCTCGTCCATAACAAGCTGGTCTTAATAAAGAAATAAACACCGGACGCATAATTATCATCTGCGCGCTGAGCAGCAGACGATCGAGCAGCATACAGCTGCGATGGCATTTTGGGTCTCCCATTAGAAAAAGCGACTGGCGTCAATAGGTTAGAAAGCTTTTCATTGCACTGATGCATCCATAAGGACAGACAAGTCAGGGTTACTAGAAACCAGAGATAAGAGCGGAGGGGCAGACGGCACAGGCTGTGCTCATCAAAACCACATATGACAAGCAAACAAAGGCGACCCAGTCCCAGGGTCAAGCCCCAAAGATGGCGAGTAGGCCCCAGGGAACCGCACAGAGATAGGGGGAAAGGGGGCGTGAACACTGTGGTGTTTCTAGCTGGAATTAGAATCCACGCTTTCATTCTCTCATACCTGAAAATGAAGCGACGAAGGCACGGAGGAGAAAACTGCGCTGCAATATCGTGTTCAAATGCCAGATACGGCTGTCGTGGAAAATCTTTTTTCCGCTTCCCCCGAGACGAGACAAGATGTAGCAAATGGGTGCAAAATTCAAGACGTCAAGATTTAATGGGGGAAAGTGCTGCTCATCTTTCTACTGCTGGTATTGTCCTGTGCAGTGACCCCTTTGAACCAAATCAATTCATCCGTCCAGCTGAAAAATATGCTATTCCAACTATTTTTTTATGTGCCTAACCCGCCGCCCTAAGTTACAAATAAAAGACCACCCACAGGGAAAGATCTCCCTTCCTGACACAGGCTCTGGCTCCAAAACAAAAGAAGAAAATGCTGATGAGTTGAGCCTACCCTGCGATGCCCTTCCGGGGAAAGGAAAAAGAACTCGAAAAGATGGTGAGAGCTGTGAGAAACAAACTGTATCGCAGCAAGCAAAAAGTCAAAAGAATTTCTTCAAAGAAGACTCAGAACCTCAGCTTCTCTGAGCGAAAATCTGCTGTGATAAAAGAGTTGCAAACTTTCCTCCCAAAGCCAGCAGTACAATTCATTTCTTCACAGCTGCGCATGGTTGACAAGAAGAAGAAAGGATACAGATGGACAAACAAGGACAAAACAAATGCATTATCCTTGTTTCATGCCAGCCCAAAGGCATACCAAATGTTGAAAAGAATATTTGTTCTACCATCTATCTCCACCCTGAGGAGATCAGTGCAAAACATCGAAATATACCCTGGCTTCAACAACAACATCCTCAACGCCCTTGCTCTCAAAGTCAAGTCCCTGAAGTCTGGTTCTGAGGTGTGTGCAGTGATTTTTGACGAAATGGCTTAAAGGAGAGCATTTCTTACAACAAAGAAAGAGACGAAATCAAAGGTCTAGAGGACCTTGGCCTGCATGGGAAAACCAAGTACGTCGCCAACCATGCCACTGTCTAGGACGTGTGGACAACCCCTGTGCAGGCCAGCAGAGAAAGATCTTGCGCCAGGTCATGGTGGATCAAAAATATTCACTCACAGTGACGGGAGCAACTGTGCTGAGGACTCGGCGAAATTCTTGATCAACATGAAAACTTTGATGACAACGTCACTCCAAATGAAGCCATTCCTCAGGAGCCAATGCAGCTCGAACAAGACCACAAGGATGGCACTGACCATCAAAATGACATCACAACCCTGGTATCTGCAAATCAAATTGCAGAAAATTGTGCCTTGACGTACATATCAGGGTACATCGTCAAGTAGATCACGCCAAGTCTGTGTGCATCATGCCAACAGTCGTTGTCAGGGTTTTCGACGGGAACCAACAACGATCAAGGGTACTCTCCTCGGAAATAAACTCACTCTTGAATGCCCAGGAGGAACTTGCAAGCTGAGGCATTGCATCGTGAGCACATTCATCCATGTACGCCTGAAGTCAACTCTCAAGGACTGCACTGCCTCTTTCGCGCATAAACGCGAGAAGAACAGAAAAATCATCAAACTTCGTAATTTGTGGCGCACAAGATTCCTTTCACTGTTGTACCTCAGGAGAAAATGCTGTTGTTAAAAATGCTGAATTTGTTAAAAACTGTGATGAAGAAGACAATGCAACGTGTGGAAAGACATTGGTATTCACTTTTCCTTACCCTGCCCTTCAGTACCGCGAGTACAGCAGGATAGACATTGATCGAGTGCATTCTGGATTCGTCTGCATCCCTAGTTTCGGAAACCCACCCTCTTCCATAAGTTGAGGTAAGTGAATTCTTTGCGATTATCTTCTGCTGCATGCTTTATGTATCATGTAGTTTGCAGAATGAGGAAAGCAAGCCGCCGAAGGTTGCAGACTCCTACTCGTTGCTATTCTCGCTAGCGTCGACAGACACGCGAAAACGGGGACGAAACTCTAAATCCGTACCTCGCTCCGCGTAGTGCAAAAATAGCTGAGTGCGCGGTCTTAGTAATGTATGGTCTTTGCTACACTGAAGAAAGAAGCCATTTGCTTAGAGTTATCTCCCCTAATATGACCTTTTCACTTTATCCTTCTCCAAGCCAACCATGTAACTTTGCAAATGCTCATTTAAAAGAACATCAATGAAGTTATCAGTGACTACAGCAGACATAGACAAATATACATCATGCATTCCATTATGTCTTATGAAGAACAGCAAAAGCTACAGTAATTTGAGTTAACTTCCCTAGATACCTACTTTTCTGTTCAAGGTCTTGCGAGGCATATGCCGGTTTCAACATGTGTCAACATTTAACTGCCTTTACATCTGCTCTCATCATGTGGACACATGTTGACACCAGCCTATTCCTTGTAAGATCTTAGCTTACCTTGTGTCTAAAGAAAATGGTTGCTTCGCTAAGTTGTTTTCCCCCACTCAGGCTAGTTCTTTCCATGTCTGTGGTTGTAACCACAGTTCACTCATATCAATGACCTCTACTGCAAATTTCACAGATGCCTTTCATGCATTTTACTGATACATGCCAAATGTTTTGAAGACACTTATGTTGTATTTTCCTACTGTTTAGACGAGCTGATATGGCAGTGATAAGTTTTCCTTAAAATCAAGTGAAGTTGTGCCAACACAGCAGCCAGGATATTTTTCCCATGACATTGAAATAATGAACTAATAAGCTACTGGGGAAAAATTTCACAGGTGACACTTATGTAAAGAGTCACTAACCTCGTCAACTATCTGCTTTGACTCTTAAGGTCCTGTAAGTCATTCATGTGTTTCATTCCCCAGTCCTGTACGGATTATGCAATTTGTAGGGGGAAAAATCAGTCAAGTAAAAGCCACATGGGGTGGGTGGCTATGGGCGGTTCAGGATTGAGCAGGGTGGGCAGTAATGGGCAGTACAGGATTGAGCAGGGTGAGCAGTAATGGGCAGTACAGGATTGAGCAGGGTGGGCAGTAATGGGCAGTACAGGATTGAGCAGGGTGAGCAGTAATGGGCGGTACAGGATTGAGCAGGGTGAGCAGTAATGGGCAGTACAGGATTGAGGGTGGGCAGTAATGGGCAGTACAGGATCTTAAGAGTTATCTCATCTCTTTCCTGCAGGTTTTGAAAGAATCAAATGTTCAGATCTTTTCCTAGAACTGCAAGGTCACTTTGGAGTAGCTTTTTCAATACAAAAGGATCATTCAAAAGTTCAGCTTTTTTTCTCTCTAAAACTACAAGGTTATGTTAAAGTGGTCTATTAAATAGAGAGAAAATAAACAACGTTACTCCTATTCTAAAGTTGCAAAAATAAAAGCTTACCAAGGAGATAGTTGAGCGAAACCCAGCTGAATATGCCTGTAAAATAATAATTAAAAAAATATAAAAAAGGTAAAGGAACATCATCAATGCTACTAAGGTTAATCTTTTAGGTTCTTCACAGTGGTCAAAATGAGGTTAGGATGGCATTTAAATGGGAAAGAAAGAGAAATGAGGACAACCATAAAAATTCTCAATGGCATCTAAGGGAAACTGCATTATGGCGTGGTATGAAAGAGCAGCCAATACTTGATTATAATTGCTGGAATACCTTTGAAAACCACCTAAACAAGTGCAGAATTCCCTGAGCAGTTGGAAAGTGTGTTGAATTGCTATAATTATTTTTTAAACTGCACTTAGGCACCAGACATCAGTGAAAAAGGAGTCCCATAGCTGCCTTCTGAGTGACAATGTTCAAGTAGGGGTAATACTGAATATTTTTCTCATAATGACATATCTAGTCACAAAGCTCAGTGGTTAAAAAAAAGGATATACTTGAGAATGTTCATGCTTCACCAAAAAAATAACTGAAACATAAAGGAGCATGTGACAGAGTGGAGATCACCAGTCATATGCCTGGATATTTTGGTGTATCAATACCATTTAACTGAATTGCAAGATCAAGTTTTCACATATTTTCCAGTCAACAACTGTTGACAACAGCTGACAAGGAACACAACCCTGACTCTCACCTTCATCAACTCCTGGCATGATTTCAATGCTGTCCTCCTGAGTGAGAAAACTTGTTCTTTTAAATACTTTCTTCACCTGCCAATTAATGGAGAACATGTTATAAAAATAACCTGAAGTGATGCAGTGACAACATCTAAATACACCAGACAGAAATAAAACGTGACTAGCGATTTAATGTTCTTTCATGAAAAATGCTGAAAGAAAAATCTATTCACCATCTGTCTGTCTGTCTGTCTGTCTGTCTGTCTGTCTGTCTGTCTGTCTGTCTGTCTGTCTCTCTCTCTCTCTCTCTCTCTCTCTCTCTCTCTCTCTCTCTCTCTCTCTCTCTCTCTCTCTCTCTCTCTCTCTCTCACACACACACACACACACACACACACACACACACACACACACACACACACACACACACACACAGACACACACACACACACACACACACACACATACACACACACACACACACACAACACACACACACACACACATACACACACACACACACACACACACACACATACACACAGACACACACACACACACACACACACATACACACACACACACAACACACACACACACACACACACACACACACACAACACACACACACACACAACACACACACACGCTCCTGAAGTGTCCTCCATGCCAGATGTAGACCCATCCTAAAATAGCAAGAGGTGGGAGGGAGTCATCAAGGGAGGTAATCCGTACCTCAGACAGGAGTGATGTGGCCTGCTGTGGCTGCAGGAGCCGCAGACCTGCAGTGGCCTTGAGAGTGAGAGGGGTGGAGGCCTGCAGACAACTTGGAATGGTCTCCACGGCCAGTTCCAGCAGCGGCAGTAGCGACTCTGCTCCCTAGGACACAGTAGTAAGAGCAAGAATCAGGATGATCACTACAACAACTGTGATGATGACTAATGTCCTCTTCCTCCTCATCTCATCTTCCTCATCATTTCAGGTCCCATCAGTTGACGAGTGAATAAAATTAGCATGAGAGTGGTTTATCCCTAGTTAGCAAAGAGCTTAGTTCCCCATATATGCATCATTGTTCAGCCATGTATGGTCCTCTAGGTAACTGCATGAGTCACGGTTGGGAACCCCATAATGCATTCCATTTCTCAACACCAGACCTATGCAAGTGTTCTAGTAACCAAATGCATGCAAATTCCTGCATGTCAGGTAGCATGGTGGTCTGTAAACCTCCATAAAGGCATCTGTGGGGTTGAAGCAGAGACCGCTGCCCAAACTCAGACTTGCAGGGTCTGGGGAAAAGGGATAGGTTACATCTGCGTCCAAGTTTTCATGGCTACACTGATAAAACACATTTTTTCAAACAAATGAATCTATGCATATGGTGGCAATTTGTTTAACATAAATTATTCCAATAGGTTTGGGCCATACAAGCTTTTATTTTAACTCATTGTTATCGAGTTTTTCAGCTTTTATCACAGCAGACAACTGAAAAAGCTCTATCAACATATGCAGGCAGCCAGATGTGATTTCAAATTAGGAAAAAAATAGAATCAAAGGAAAGAAGAAAAAAAGGCAGGAGAAACACACACACACACACACACACACACACACACACACACACACACACACACACACACACACACACACACAAACACACACACACACACTTTAAATCCTCATACTGTGACTTAACTATGGGGAGCCAATCAAAATAGTCACTGATTCAATGATGAAAGACTACGATCAAAACAATCAAGCAATTCTATGGAGCAATCAGAAAGAACAAAAGTGGGTATCAGTGCACATGTGTCAATGCATTCACATGAAAAACTCTTAAGTCCTGCAGAAGATGCCAGTGTTGAGGTTATTCTGAGAAGATTTCCATGGCAACCACTGCACCCAAGTCCCCCACTGCTCATGTCAGAGGATTTTCACTGACAAGAGAAAACATGTTTGATTTTTGATACCAACCTTCTGTGGGTCATCTGAATAGCTTGACAGGCCTGGTTTGACCTCCCTGTAAATCTCACTCTCTATCTCAATCACATCATCTGGAAATGGAACACTGCATTATACACAATTTTTCACATATAATTCAACACATGAAATCATGGAACCCCAAATACATTTTCCCATATCCTCCCCTATTAGGAACTGGCATAATCAGTTTCAACCTTGCTATCACTCCTCTCCTCTTAATGATATCAAGAAATCCCTTCTTTGTACTTGTAATAGTGATGATACAGAATGTACCTCTCTAAACAAGAACTTTAGCCACACATTTTCCATGATCACTTTCTTGCCAGAAAGGTGATCTCATTGTTTAAGACCATAATCATGCAAAACTGCAAGTGCTAGTACATGTTAACTTGTAAGCTTGAGAGATGAAACAAACGATATCAATCTCTAAGTAAGTTCAGCGCATGTGTGAGTGGCATGAAAGAATGTGAATATTTATCATTCACATTACACTGGCAATACTGTATCATTGTCAAAATGAAGAACATTAAAATACATTGATTGGATCAGTGAAGCATTACAAATCATGTTTCAAGCACTCATAAAATATGCAGTAACAATAATAAAACAAACCATAGGAAAAACTTTGGGTGAGTAATCACTCAACATTTGATCTGCAATGAATCAAGCATTAATCATCACATAACTGTAACAAAGGAATACCCTCCATACCTTTCCTCTTGTAGAAGAATATGTGTATGCGTGAGCCAGTGCTGCCAGCATCAAAGACGATGGCATAGAGAGTGTCCCCAGCATCAGATTTGCTGCCGAAGATGAGCTTTCCCAGGCGCTCTGCCCCACTGACACACAAGTCCCTGGGGAAGACAGCCAAGACAGCCGCCAGCACCACCAGCAGTGAGGCGGCCATCCTCCTCTTGGTCTTGGGATCCATGCAGGCTCTGCAGAAGTGAAAGTGAGTGAGCGACCGAGTGAGTGAGTGAGTGAGTGAGTGAGTGAGTGAGTGAGTGAGTGAGTGAGTGAGTGAGTGAGGTAGTGAGTGAGTGAGTGAGTGAGTGAGTGAGTGAGTGGGTGGGTTGGTGGGTGAGTGAGTGAGCAAGTGAGCAAGTGAGCGAGCGAGCAAGTGAGCAAGCCTGTGAGTGAGCAAGTGAACAAGCAAGCAAGCAAGCAAGGAAATGAGTGAGTGAGCAAGCAAGCCAGTGAGAGAGCAAGCAAGCAAGCAAGCGAGCGAGTGAGTGAGTGAGCAAGCAAGCCAGTGAGAGAGCAAGCAAGCGAGCAAGTGAGCAAGCAAACAAGCAAGCAAGGAAATGAGTGAGTGAGCAAGCAAGCCAGTGAGAGTGCAAGCAAGCCAGTGAGAGAGCAAGCAAGCAAGCAAGCGAGCGAGTGAGTGAGCAAGCAAGCTAGTGAGAGTGCAAGCAAGCAAGCGAGCGAGTGAGTGAGTGAGTGAGCAAGCAAGCCAGTGAGAGAGCAAGCAAGCAAGCGAGTGAGTGAGTGAGCAAGCAAGCCAGTGAGAGAGCAAGCAAGCGAGCGAGCAAGTGAGTGTAAACTATGTCAGGCCATTGATCATGAAAATCACTAGAGCTGTTTAGAGTAATGAGCAAGTTAAGTCACAATTTCTTAAGTTATTC
>JAWQFJ010001460.1:157500-160000 GCA_034096865.1 Theodoxus fluviatilis | reverse complement strand
CTCCGCGTTTTCTTTCTTTCTTATTTTGTAACATTGTACCCACTTTCTTTCATTTCCTTTCCCCCCCTCTTTTTTCATTTCCCCCTCCATTATTTCTCTCTTTTCCTTCTTTCTCTGCTTTCCTTTATACATGTACATCGTACAATTTGATTTGACAAGTCAGATTTTCTAGAAAGCCCAATACTTTTAAAGGGATGTTTGTAGGAATGTATCATTGACGATGCACTTTGTGGCATGGTCACTGTCCGTTTCACGCCACAGGGCGGTGGAGGAATACAGCACATGCCTGGATACCATGATGGCCACGTCACAGTGCGGGCTCTACGTCCGCGGAACGCTGCAGAGTCTGTACCTGCTCAAGGCCGAGTACGCACCCATCTGCCAGGGAGGTAGGTGTCGATTTCTCGACGTCAGAATCATCTTGGATTTTCAGCAGCTTCCTGTGACTCATTGACGGCCATTGTCCATCTATAGTGGTCAGTCTTGTCCAAGGTGGGACAACCACAGTGATGAATGGTTTCGTTTTGCGGCATGCATTCCAAATTATTCATCCGTCTCTGATGTACGGTGTAGCTGAATGTGTCATATTGATACACTGTATTCTAAATGCGTATCATTCTCGTTTCATCCTTCATCTTTGCTGTAGAAGCAATGCAAGCAACAATTTCATGTTATTTCATTATCAAAAGAGAATCGTTGATATTAGTTATGCACTATGTATTTATCTACCTTAAATCATGATCAATTAATGTTTAATTTTCTAGTTTAGTCCTCAGTATGGGTCTGTTGAAGTTCAAGCACCATGGTGCAGGACATATATCCTGATTGTGACACTTGTGTGACCATAACGTGTCAACACAGATGAGCTTGTGGTGTGTCTGTGTCGCAAGATTGCGCAAGGGAAGAGAAGGAAAGGATAAAGAAATCATAATCTGTTCAATTGTCTTTAACTGGTACGTTAGGGACGGACGCTGGGCGTTATTTTTAGTAACTAAGGTCAGAGGGCATGGCTTGTTACTACCCGTCTGGAGGGCGGGGGGTGGTTTTTCACCGTCGAACAGGGGGTATGATAGAATGTTCTTTTCGTAGGTCACGGAGGTGAGTTCCGTGGACTTTGCTCCCCACGTGTTAGTCCGCGTGCCTTATGACCCACGTGATAGGGGTATCGAATAATCTCATTGGCTAATGAGATCGGGGCCGCTGACCGTTGAGCGTTTTGGCGCTTTCCGAATTCACTTCACCGCTTGCTGTCTGAGCAAGCAGACGCGTCGTAGTGCGTTCCGCTATAGGCTCGTATGTAGGCATGCCGCCTCATGCGTGTGCTATCACCTAGTCGCTGTGTGTATCACAGGAGGGTGACGACCGTCCTTGTCAAGAGTCTGATGAGGTACGTTCGGTTTGGGTTGTAAATTAATTGGGATTAATTGGGAAGGGGGAAACGCCATGATGTTGAACCAGAGGAGGTCGTCATTGGATCGAGTGTGGAAAAGAAAGACCTAACCATTATTTCAAAGAGCGCCTTTTGATTTTCAAACATAAAAGTGGAAAAATAAAACAGTCGGCAGGCTTCCCGAGCACAAGTTTTCGAGAACCAAGAATATGCCTGTCTTTCTGGATGGAATCATACCTGCTTCAGATGCGCGCTTTTGTTTCTAGGTGACAGTGCCATTGGTTGTGCCAACAGAACCTTCGACTGCTACACAGCCTTCAACGACACCTTCTACCCCGCCCTGCACACCTACAACGCTTCTCTCATGTGCAGGTGAGCCTCACACTCATAACTCTATCGACACGGTTGTTTAAAGTCACAGCTGTCTCAAAGACATTTTTGCATCTTTGCTGTGCACAGCCTCATGAGTGTAATCCGATTTGAGCATTCACGCAAGGGGGGAAATCGCAATAGAAAAGCAAGTGCCTTCAGCGTGACTTTTAGTACATTGCAGCGCGCAGTTACGGGATTATAGAGTGTGCAGTGATCACTGAGTTGCAGTCCTTGAATGAAATGCTCAATCTTGAAGTTCTTTTTCTCATTCAGGAGTTAAACCAGGTACCTGCAAAGTTGAAATGCTGTAGAGTCGATGTGCTCCTTGGTGTAGCAGTGATTATACTGTTGTAGAAATGCTTTCTGGAGAATAGAGATGGTGGTAGTACCTGGTTATCCGTGTGTGACCCATCCGCCCGCATGTATGCATGTCTGCTGTCAGCTATTAGCACGGTGGCCATGGTCACCATAGTCACTCACAATATTCCATTGTTATTTGAGGAGGTTTTAGTCTTACTTTGACAGGCTTATCAAAGGAGACAATGCAACTATGCATATAACAAGAACTGCACATTACCGACTTATTTTACCAGTGCGATAAAAAGGATTGACTCGGAAAAAAGAAAAGAAAGTCACTAGTTAGTTATGTGTAAAGTCTAATTGCGCGAGAAAAATATTTATGAGGGTATCGATCAGCCGGTCTATGATCAGGGGGTAAAGTCTAAAGCAGTTTGAAAA
>JAWQFJ010001460.1:142500-150000 GCA_034096865.1 Theodoxus fluviatilis | reverse complement strand
CATCTACTGCTTGTCACAGGTACATGTCTGCTGCTCTGTGGGTAGGCATCTACTGCTCATCACGGGTACATGTCTGCTGCTCTGTGGGTAGGCATCTACTGCTCGTCACGGGTACATGTCTGCTGCTCTGTGGGTAGGCATCTACTGCTCGTCACGGGTACGTGTCTGCTGCTCTGTGGGTAGGCATCTACTGCTCGTCACGGGTACTTGTCTGCTGCTCTGTGGGTAGGCATCTACTGCTCGTCACGAGTACTTGTCTGCTGCTCTGTGGGTAGGCATCTACTGCTCGTCACGGGTACATGTCTGCTGCTCTGTGGGTAGGCATCTACTGCTCGTCACGGGTACATGTCTGCTACTCTGTGGGTAGGCATCTACTGCTCGTCACGGGTACTTGTCTGCTGCTCTGTGGGTAGGCATCTACTGCTCGTCACGGGTACATGTCTGCTGCTCTGTGGGTAGGCATCTACTGCTCGTCACGGGTACTTGTCTGCTGCTCTGTGGGTAGGCATCTACTGCTCGTCACGGGTACTTAGCCTCTGCTGCGTGAATACTGAACAGCTGCAACGTGGCAAATCTTCTGTGTACCACGAGTACTTATGTATTATCAGCACCTCGTGAAGACCTACTGCACCACTAGCAGGTCGCTACTGAAATTCAGATACAGTTTCTGCATCTGAGGCACATCAGTGGCGCACACAGTATTGAAGGGATGTTTTTCTGCGAATGAGAGTCTGGTTCAGTTGGGATCGTTCGATAGCGCTATGCGGAAGGGTAGTTATTGCACAGAATACCTTTTCTAGTATTCAGCTAATCGGCTGTTTTGTACAAGAAAGTTGATCTTTTAATGGCACCATAAGTAGAATAAATGTTCAATGGAGTTCAAAGCATGCCAAGTTATACAACATCCTCGTACCAATGATATTAGGAATTGAACGAACTATAGATTTGATGCATGTGAGCTAAGATGAACGTTCAGAGAATTCTAATCCATACTTACCCAACTGAAAGGTCCAACGAGACGAGAACCCCTCTCTTGTCGATGACCAGTGAGGATGCGTGTGTAACTTCTGAGTCTTGGCTCTCTGCAGTGATCAACACGCCAGACGCCAGGGCGTGCATAGGGGTCACCAACTGCCATCGACCTATCGGCGCTGCGGGCTCCACGCCTTTCAGGATGTTTGACGGCAGCGTCTGGTGCCAGTAAGTCCTCCTCGTCCCTGCCTCTGGCCCTCTGCACAAACCTCTTGTGGGTTGGGGACAAGAACAGACACATCACATCTCCCTACGCGATTCGTGAAAGGAGAACAAGTGGGGATATCGAGACGTCTTGATTTTGCACTGACCAGCTCTGGTGACATTCGAGATCAGCTGCCTTACATAGCCTACAAAGACTGAGAGGCTTTAACAATTTCATGCGTCTCATAAATATTACAATATTGATGAGCACGGTGTCGACGACAATTAATTTTAAAATGAATCGAAGCCAATGTTGCAGTGGGAAGAAAAATTGGTATGTGACGTCATTTTGATCGAAATTGTTATATTTCAATTGTGTTGATCCACAAAAATCACAGGATAGCTTGAAGCCTGCACGTTATACCTTAAGCTACACCTATTCTTTTGCGCCGTTTTGAGAACCAGACCAAGTCTAATCGTCAAATCAAATGCCTAAAGTCCACGCAGATCAGTCAGTTCCATGAGGTTTCACACAGTGCCTGGTGTAGTTGAGGCGACGATCAGTCAAATCGCCAAGAGACCCCGTGTGCATGAAGTCGCCAGACCTTGGAAGAGACCGCGTCCTGTAGTTTAGTAGCCTGGACCTGACGTCACGACTGCGTCTCTGTGCAGGTTCCTGCAGCAGTCCATGGGCTGTACTGCCGAGGTGATGAGGTCTGCTCGCTGCTCTGGTCTCAGCCCCAACAACGCCCAGCTTCGCGCTGCTCTCAAGACCGCCATGGATAGCTCCCTCTCCGTCTGCCAGCCAAGTATGTCTCTGCTAGTACCACGTCTCTCTGTCTACTGTGTCTCTGTCAATACCACGTCTTTCTGTCTACTATGTATCTGTCAATATCACGTCTCTCTCACTACTTTGTCTATGCCAATCACGTCTTTCTGTCTACTATGTCTTTGTTAATATCGTCTTTTTGTCTACTATGTCTCTGTCAATACCACGTCTTTCTATCAACTTTGTCTTTGTCAATCACGTCTTTCTGTCAACTATGTCTTTGTTAATCTCGTCTTTTTGTCTACTATGTCTCTGTCAATACCACGTCTTTCTGTCTAGTATGTCTTTGTCAATCACGTCTTTCTGTCTACTATGTCTTTGTTAATCTCGTCTTTTTGTCTACTATGTCTCTGTCAATACCACGTTTTTCTGTCTACTATGTATCTGCCAATATCACGTCTCTCTGTCTACTATGTATCTGCCAATACCACGTCTTTCTGTCAACTTTGTCTTTGTCAATCACGTCTTTCTGTCAACTATGTCTTTGTCAATCACGTCTTTCTGCCAACTTTGTCTCTGTCAATACCACGTCTTTCTGTTTACTATGTCTCTGTCAATACCACGTCTTTCTGTTTACTATGTATCTGTCAATACCACGTCTTTCTGTCTACTATGTCTGTCAATACCACGTCTCTCTGTCTACTATGTTTCTGTCAATACCACGTCTCTCTGTCTACTATGTCTCTGTCAATACCACGTCTTTCTGTTTACTATGTCTCTGTCAATACCACGTCTTTCTGTTTACTATGTCTCTGTCAATACCACGTCTTTCTGTTTACTATGTCTCTATCAATACCACGTCTTTCTGTCTAGTATGTCTCTGTCAATACCACGTCTTTCTGTCTACTATGTCTCTGTCAATACCACGTCTTTCTGCCTACTATGTCTCTGTCAATACCACGTCTTTCTGTCTACTATGTCTCTGTCAATACCACGTCTTTCTGTTTACTATGTCTCTGTCAATACCATGTCTTTCTGTTTACTATGTCTCTGTCAATACCACGTCTTTCTGTTTATTATGTCTCTGTCAATACCAGGTCTTTCTGTTTACTATGTCTCTGTCAATACCACGTCTTTCTGTCTAGTGAATTTTTGTCTATACCGTGTCTCTCTCCTAGTCCGGCATGTCTCTGTCAATACCACGTCTTTCTGTCTGGTGAGTTTCTGTCTATACCGTGTCTCTCTCCTAGTCCGGCTTGTCTCTGTTGATATCACGTCTTACTGTCCAGAATGCCTCTGTCAATACCACGTCTTCCTGTCTGCCAGTCTGTCTGTCTGCCTGCCTGTCTTTCATTCTATTCTGTCTGTCAGTCTTTCTACCTGCCTGCCTGTCTGCCTTCCTTCCCGTGTACTTGCCTTCTTTCCTATCTCTGCCTGTCTCTTCATCTGTCTTCCCCTGTCCCTGTCAGTCTGTCTCAGTCGCATCACAACCGAGGAAGGAAAAGCCTAAGTGGTCAGCTGGAGTAACACTGTCCCTTTCTTCAGGCGGCCTCAACGCAAACAACCAGGTGCCGATCATGCCAGACCAAACCAACACCGTTAACTCCAACAACGGTCAGTGGCAGACAGCTCTCTGTGCAGAGTATTTCGAGTGGTTCATTGTCGAGTCATCCTGACCGTGGTCTTCTGGCTTCAGACTTCAGTGCAAAATACGTCCACAGGCGTTGGTCACTCCCCACCACAGCTGGAACTTCTGGCTGCTTGGTTTCAAAGACCGGGGCCGCTAGCACAGCTGGCATGACATATCATGACATGACATGAAATATGACAAAACATAACACTAGAGGGCACTCTGAGAGCAAAAACCTCCGCCAAGGAAGCCACAACTTCTCTTCCATGCCCTGTATAATTCAGGCAGGATGTTCTGCTAGCCAAACCTGACGCGAAGAAGTTTACTTATTATAGCGGCTGAAAGCAGTCTCTGAGTGTGGAACGCATGCGCCGCTGTCATTAATAGTCTGACGTCATCAGCTTCGTGACGCGCAGTAAAATTTATGGTTTTGGTTGCAATTTCAAAATGAGAGAACAGGCAAAGAACTTACAGGTAACGTCCTAAATGTAACGGGTTGCTCCTTACCTTGCACAGAATTTCATCAGGATCCGTTGGGAGTTTTTTTTGTTGTTATTTTGCCGAACAATGAGTTAACGAACAAACCAACAAACGAACTAACCGAGGTAAAAACACAATCTCCGTGGCGAACACAACATATACTTTGTAAAATCCAAAGTGAAGAAATTAATGTTACATTAGAGAGAGTTGCCTGAGAGAGGTTGCCTGAGAGAGAGGGTTGCCTGAGAGAGGTTGCCTCAGAGAGGGTTGCCTGAGAGAGAGAGAGAGAGTTGCCTGAGGTAGAGGGTTGCCTGAGAGAGAGGGTTGCCTGAGAGAGGGTTGCCTGAGAGAGAGGGTTGTCTGAGAGAGGTTGCCTGAGAGAGAGTTGCCTGAGAGAGAGGGTTGCCTCAGAGAGGGTTGCCTCAGAAAGGTTGCCTCAGAGAGGGTTGCCTGAGAGAGAGGGTTGCCTCAGAGAGAGTTGCCTGAGAGAGAGTTGCCTGAGAGAGAGTTGCCTGAGAGAGAAGGTTTCCTGAGAGAGGATTGCCTAAGAGAGAGAGGGTTTCCTGAGAGTGGGTTGCCTGAGAGAAGTTGCCTGAGAGAGGATTGCCTGAGAGAGGGTTGCCTGAGAGAGGGTTGCCTGAGAGAGAGTTGCCTGAGAGAGGGTTGCCTGAGAGAGGATTTCCTGAGAGAGGGTTGCCTGAGAGAGGTTGCCTGAGAGAGGGTTGCCTGAGAGAAAGTTGCCTGTGAGAGAGTTGCCTGAGAGAGGTTGCCTGAGAGAGGGTTGCCTGAGAGAAAGTTGCCTGAGAGAGGGTTGCCTGAGAGAGGATTGCCTGAGAGAGGGTTGCCTGAGAGTTGCCTGAGAGCGAGTTGCCTGAGAGAGAGAGAGGGGTGCCTGAGAGAGGGTTGCCTGAGAGAGGTTGCCTGAGAGTTGCCTCAGAGAGGTTGCCTGAGAGTTGCCTGAGAGAGGTTGCCTGAGAGAGGGTTGCCTGAGAGAGGGTTGCCTGAGAGAGGGTTGCCTGAGAGTTGCCTGAGAGAGAGTTGCCTGAGAGAGGGTTGCCTGAGAGAGGGTTGCCTGAGAGAGGGTTGCCTGAGAGAGGGTTGCCTGAGAGTTGCCTGAGAGCGAGTTGCCTGAGAGAGAGAGGGTTGCCTGAGAGAGAGTTGCCTGAGAGAGGGTTGCCTGAGAGAGGGTTGCCTGAGAGAGGGTTGCCTGAGAGAGGGTTGCCTGAGAGTTGCCTGAGAGAGAGTTGCCTGAGAGAGAGGGGTGCCTGAGAGAGAGGGGTGCCTGAGAGAGAGTTGCCCGAGAGTTTCAGAAAAAGTAATGTTGTTTCAGAAAAAGGTCAAGTGTGGACTGAATCGTTGTACACACGTAATCCATGAATTTCTCCTGTGTCTCATTACAGGCGGCCAGAGTCCGAGTTCACAGAACCAATCGCCAAGAAGTGAGTATTTTGTCTTGTAAAAATTAAACATTAGATCAATTTAAGTATTTTTCCACTCCTTTTTTTAATCATTTGGTCTGAATTCCTGCGCTTATACTTGATCGTATGTAATAAATAGTCATTTATGCTCCACTAAATCCATCTACTCATCCACATCTTTATCTATCAGTGTGTATGTGTTTGGTGTGTATTGCATTAAGCACATCTATTCACCGTTTCTCACAATGTACAAATAAACAGGTCAACATTGACGACGTTCTGAAGACAAAGGTGCCTATACTGTATAGTCTGCTTCAAAATTTCTCGATTTTCAGAACATCACAATAGCGCTCTCTCTCTCTCTCTCTCTCTCTCTCTCTCTCCACACACGCACACACACACACACACACACACACACACACACACACACACACATATTCACATGAACGCACGCACGCACGTACTTCACAATCGGTCTGGTGAAAAGGGGAAAAAGGAAGAGAGAAAACAGAAGTGAGTGAGAGTCAGACAGACGGACGGATGGACGGACGGACGGACGGACATACGAACGGACGGACGGACAGGTGGAGAGACAGACAGGCAAAGAGACGGACAGACAAACAGACAGACAGACAGACAGACAGACAGACAGACAGACAGACAGACAGACAGACAGACAGACAGACAGACAGACAGACAGACAGACAGACAGACAGACAGACAGACAGACAGACAGACAGACAGACAGACAGACAGACAGACAGACAGACAGGCAGTCAGACAGACAGAGACACACATATACACAGACAGACAGACAGACAGACACACATATACACAGCCAGCCAGCCAGACAGACAGACACATAGACAGGCACACAGACAGACAGACATATACACAGACAGACACACAGACAGACACACAGACAGACACACAGAAAGACAGACACACAGACAGACACTCACACAGACAGACAGACAGACAGACAGACAGACAGACAGACAGACAGACAGACAGACAGACAGACAGACAGACAGACAGACAGACAGACAGACAGACAGACAGACAGACAGACAGACAGGCAGACAGGCAGACGGACGGACGGACGGACGGACGGACGGACGGACAAACAGACAAATGAATTATTCCAACGATGCATGAATTGACGTGAACTACTCGTTTACCATGAAAACACTTGATTTTCTCTCATGCGTCCAGTCTCACCCCTTGCTGTTTTTCTAGGCTTTTCTTCTTTCACTCTACATCAATTCTTAGTTCGGGTGACATCCTACTTTGTCCTTGGTTCCCACTTCAGATGGAGCTTCTAGTTTAAATAACCTCCTCCTCTTCGTCGGCCTCCACCTCCCCATCCTGACTGCTCTCATCCTCGTCTGACAAGGACAGTCGGTATCGCCAAAAGTCTGCAGAGAATGAACTGAACTCGCTCAGAAAACTCTAACAACATCTACGACGAGAAATTTGAGTTTAAAGTGAATGACCTGTAGAAATGGTTCCTCGTCAAGACGAATCGAGACAGAGGATACCTTTCCAACAGATGATACGCAGCTTTTAAACTTTATTCATGGTGCAGCGACCAGATATCGTCATGGATAGATGACCCTGAATGACTTCCGGAAGGACCTACTTTGGGGATGGGGGTGCGGTTGTGTGGGATTATTTTATCACATTGTGCACATTTGTAATTCAAACGTGTATTTCTGATAGAATTGTGTTTATTTGTTCCAGTTCGATTCATGCAGATATGTGCGAAAGAACCTTCATGTACATAATGTACCATATCCCAAAATAGCACGTTCGTATCTCTGCCTTGGACTACGACAGTCAAGTCTAAATAATATTATCGGGGGGACTGAGATGGAAACGAATTAACACCTTATTTTTATGAAGGAATTTTTCTGCTAAAGAGCTGGGAAAAAGAAGCCCAAAATCACCTTAATCAAACTGAATATAGTTGAACAGATTTCGGCCATCAAGAGATAATATTTGTTCTGCCGCAAAGTATCATGACC
>JAWQFJ010001460.1:127500-132500 GCA_034096865.1 Theodoxus fluviatilis | reverse complement strand
CTCGTTCTCAGTTGCCATGTTTACACCTACGGTGTCCTGTCTCAATTGTCGCCTCATTGAAATGAAATCACTGTGCTGTGTGCACCGCTTTTTCTCTCTTCCAAGGATGTCACAACTATCTTGCATACCTCTTATAAAGAGGTTACGAGTGATACGTTCGCCCTCGAGCATCGGTACAGAATGTGTAACAGCAATACTGCAAGGGAGCCTGGATGAAATACGCTCCTGGTGCACTTCAAATCTTATGGTAATAACATTCTCCCAAAATTAAATATATGGTGATATCTGCGTGACAAAAACATCAAGTGTATCCTTCATCTCTTCCTTTTTGTTATTGATCCTTTGCCAATCGAGAAAAATGTCAAGCACAAAGTTCTTGGTGTAATTATTGATTATCATTTAGGTTGGCAAAATAATTTAAAATACGCTTTTTAAAGTCAATTAATCTGTTTCTTCTCTCAAATTAAAGAAATATTGTTGAAATTCAAACTCGCAAAATGTTTCTCTATGCTCATATCTATCTTATCTCACGTCAGTTATGCGTCAACAATTTGGGATGGCTGTACTGATTCCAACTTGAAAAGACTGGAGTCTATCAAAGAGCCTCTAATCTTATGATCACAGACAGTTCAAAATCTACACATGACAAAATGAAAGAAAGTAATATCTTGCTTTTCCATAAACATTGATAATTTAACAAGTGTGTCTTGATGGAAAAATACATTATTGTGATGTGCCTATTTTATAAACTTATTCAAACATGCAAATCTTCGTGTACATTATTTTATGATACCACAATCTAGGAGTGAATTTTTTTAACATAACCCATGTGCCTCAGATTTCAAACTGAGGTACTCTGTCCGATCAGACAGAGTACCTCAGGTACTTTGTCCGGAAATGTTGCCGATTACGACCATTTCAGCGTTACGCAGGGGCTACTACGTGGAACACACTACCTGATTCTCTTTAAAAAGTTAAATTTTTGCATAAGTTTGAATTGAAACTATACACAGTTTTATTGTAGGCCTACAATCTTCCTATGTAATTCCTCACCATATTCTAAATTTGCATTGTATATATTTTTAATATGGTATTTCGTTACCATGAGTTAATTACGACTGTCATTGTGTTCATTTTGGGTGCGCTTACGTACACGCACGCAGTTCGCGGGGGTATCTGTTGCGTGTGAGTGGGTGTTTGCAATGACTTTGTTGGCCCGTCTCGATCTCTCTGTATTAATGTATGTTTATCTGCCTGCCTGTGTGTCTGTTTTTCTGCCTGTGCGTCCACAAGAGCGCGCTCGTGCGCGCGCGCGTGTGTGTGTGCGCATCAACCGGAGCTCCTTCACAGACAGTCCCAAAGGACGCGTGCCACCGGGGAGTATCGGCACTGAAGGCACTTCTGACGCCATGGTCCACTTGGACGTTGTCTCCGGTCTACATACACATGCATGTTGCCTCTGCTGCACCATGCAGCTTCCCAGGGACCCACCGTGTACAGGTCAAGGTAACAGTGTGCTTTTTATATTGCGACTCCCCCCCCCCATTGAAGGGTGCTCAAACCGCACGCCTTTTAACCCTCTGGTCGCCGCCGAGCTTCTCTTTTTATCGCACGAACACCATCTCAACTCCCTGAGGAGAACGCATTCATGCTGGGGACGACACAACATTTTGCTTTCAGCTTTCCACCTCAGACTCACAGGTACCCAGTTTTACTCCCGAGTGGGGAGAGGTAGTGCATGAGGCATCTTGCCCAAGGGAGGCAACTCTGGGACCCGCGCAGCTTCGAACGCCGCACCCACCAGCCGCAAGCGACTGCAGGTCGTGCGCGCCATCTCACCCTCTTCTTCCCCTCCAGACAACCAACATGGCAGATGATACAGAGGTGTCACCGACAAATGCCTGTAGGAGGAAGGATGGCTGAGGAAATAAAGGGGAAAGTGGGGCCATGTGGGGCCATGTGGGGCCATGTGGGGCCATGTGGGGCCATGTGGGGGTGCGGTGTATGGAGGTGGGGGCAAGGGGTGAATGTCATGCATGATTTGAAACTATGTTTACAGCCATTTGGCCTTCACCGTAAATAGCAAGTGACTTTGTATTCTCGTTTTCGAGTCAGTCCTTGTCCTGATTCGTAAATTACGGTACCCATCATGTTTAGTTCTTGGTTTATGCATCACTGCATTGTCTCCTTTCTGGGCCTATCAAAGTATGGCTACTTATTCTCAAAGAGCAACAACAAAAAAGCTACAACTTTGATCATGACTTCCTAGCAAATGCAGAAAACCAAGTCATGCAACGGGTGATGCACCCCCTACTTTTCGTCCCTGCAGAAAGCACGGGTCTGTCCCAACCCTCTGTGCGGCATCCAGAGTAAAGCTCGTCCAAAATGGACACCTTCCCGTCATGGGCTCGTCCCATCCATAGTGGCATTCCAAGGGACAGCCAGCTTGACCAACAAAAGTTTCTTTCTCTTCCTCGAACAGATGGCGAGGTCTGAGCGCTGACATGAACAAATGTATTCCGATACATTGACTCTTCCTCTCATAGCTGAATATCCACTTGTATTACTGTAGTCTGATAATCTGCTCACGTTTCAGCTTTTCGAAGTGAAAATCCATTCAAAGAATAAACTAATTTAAGAGAAATAGTAGAATTTGTGTAAGAAAGTGAGAATTCTTCTTTTGCGCATGTATACATGATTAATTCTAATAAATACGACTCCATTTGCTCGACAGCAAGCACAGAATGTGTGACAATTTATTAAAGATCACAGTTCTTTAGATACTGCACACAAACTAATATCGCCTTCTTGATCTATCACAGCTGACATTTACATTGCAGGCATTTGCAATAATAAAACAATATTGTTAACAGCTGACTTAATATGAACGTGAAAAGCAAGTAATAATGCATCTTCTAATACTAAAAGTTTGTGATTAAAGAATCTGTATGAGACAGCTACATCCACTGAGATTTCCAGCGAGAAAATATATATAACAAGTACGCATTAACAATCTTAACATTCATAGCAACACATTTACAAGTAATCCAACTTGTTCATACAAATCGTATATGGACAAAGTGTAATAATTTTAGTGGATTAGTCATGACAAAAGGGTGATTCTTGCAGGTGGATGAAAACGATCATAAAGCTAATAATGTGATGAACAGTGACTCTCTCTCTCTCTCTCTCTCTCTCTCTCTCTCTCTCTCTCTCTCTCTCTCTCTCTCTCTCTCTCCACTTGCATCTCTTGCTCCAAGAGTAAATCGATTTAACCAGTGCTGATGTAAAAATTAAAGTCTTTCTTGAAGTTAACAAAAATAATGCCATCTTTTTCATGTTCAAAACGTGGTAGAAAGGACATCACCCATTTTCCCGGTGAATATTACGTCACGCCTTTGCCCAGCAGTAGTGACGTCATGCTTCACCTGGCTATGACGGCAAGGCTACACCTGTGGCGTCCGAGGTTAGCCACGTGCCTATGACGCCACACATTTTTGTGACGCCACGCCACTGCCAATACGCGTGACGTCAGAGCCGAGCCAGACGCTCATGACGTCACTGCTTGTGCTGGAAGTGGCCGGACAGACGGAGCTCCTCGTTGAACTTGGCCAGCTGCTCAAGGAACCCTTGGTTGGGGTTGATGTCACGCCTCTTCTTCACTGCCCTCAGGGCGTCACGGGCAGGCATGTGGTGTTTCAGCATCAAGTAGGCAATGGTCAGCGTGGCCGAGCGACTAACTCCCATGATGCAGTGCACGAACACTTTCCCTGCAAAGACAGATTCGCACTGTACCACTGCAAGGCCGAGTGGGTCCTAAGGAGTTCCTAAGCGTGACTTAAGACAACTGCATGAGCGGTTGGTGATGGTAAAGAGGAGAGGGAAGAGGCTTCAGATAGGGAGGAGTTGAGTGGAATACGGGAGGGGAGGTCGTAGTTCCCTCGCATGATTGATGAGCTTGGACAAGAACATTCGATATTCCATAAAACAGGCTAATGCACTTTGATTTCTGACGACTTCATCCAGCCACCCTCCACAACAACTAGAGACACAAGCAATTCTAACGCTTTGCTCTCCAGTGAAAATCAAAACACCAACTCCATACCACAACCAGAAACAAGGGCAGCTCGCGGCTTTCTGCTCTTCAAGACATCTGGAACTTTGGAAGCCATTATTCCAGTCTACCCGGAAAGGCTTCCATAAACGGACCACATGAGTGGACTCGTCCCAGGAGAGGGGTGGGAGCAAGGCGGCCGTGCTGGCGGGAAACGTAAACTGGCGGGACATCACATACTATTGCCTGCGTTTTTACGAGTTGTTGGGTTTGTTTTTTTCGAATCGTCATTTCCTTTCGTAATTTTATGTATGAATCGCGGCGAATTCACCGCGAACAAACCAACCAGGATCGCTTGCCAGTCAGATGTTGTTGCTTGCTAGCTTGTAGGGCCCACCAGCTTGGCCGTCTTTCCACACACGCTCTCCACGGTCGTCCAATAACGTGGCCCGTTAATGGCAGCTATTCCGTCTACCCACACCCACCCTCTCCTACATGGAGAAATTATCCAGGCATTTACTCTCTTGTGCGTTCTCTATTCCAACCCACCCACTCTTCCCTGCCACATGCAACTTTAGCAAACCTAGCCGTCTAGCATCCAATGCAGCTTAAACACACACAAAACCCCACAGAAAATCGAACACAACTACAACACAAAAAAGTGCCGCCTCTACGTCTGCAATACGAGCATGCACCTATGTGACCGTGAATGAGAAACGAGGCAGAAGTCGGCAAATAACGTTTTTGAGCAGACACCGAGAAAGGTCATTAGCGCACCATGTCATGTCACAGCTTTCCTGTTTCTACATTATTGTCATTTGTAATTGTATATATCTTCTATGAGCATGCTGCTTTTTCTGGAAAATGCATGGAAGCATAGATAATACTGCGGTTGAAAAATCTCATGCTATCATTTTTCCGACTTCAGCCTGGCTTTCTATTGCAC
>JAWQFJ010001460.1:100000-120000 GCA_034096865.1 Theodoxus fluviatilis | reverse complement strand
GACAGACAGACAGACAGACAGACAGACAGACAGACAGGCAGGCAGGCAGGCAGACAGACAGGCAGACAGACAGACAGAAACAAAACACATACACACATACACACACAGTGGCAGATGGACTTAGAAAAGCATTCCTCACAGAAAACAAGGAATAGAGACTCCATGTTTTTGTCTGGTTTCTATGAGAAGGCAGCAAAATAACAGACCAACATTATGAGCTAAAAGCACTCAATGGACCTCTGCATCATACAGCTAATGGTAATGTCAATGAGCACAAGCAAAGAAAACTGCTGGTGTGGGTGCTTTATTTTCAGTGCACAATGTGCATAAAGGTATATTTAACAAATCAAGATAGATAACAAACCTCCATAACTTAAGCTCACTAAAAAGATAAATAAAACCACAGAAATAACTAAATGAATTGCTCACCCCACCAGACATGAGGATGTTTACTCTCTCTCAGCAACACCGTTACACATTATATTCTGACTGTTGATAGAACAATTTCCACAAACATCTGGGGAAATTTTATTTTAAAATAAAAAGAGTGCATCAAATATTTTTCAAGCAAAAAAAACCCCCAGCTCTGCAAACCTAGGAGAAGAACATCACTCCCACACACTTAAAGACTTTTCACAGCTTGATAACAATGTTTGTAACAAACATGGCACATCCACATTCAAAAGATGTGGGCTGCTAATAGCAAAATAAATTGTTACAGGATTTCACAAGTTGAAATTTCTTCTGACACACTGTAACACATCATACTGCTAGCTCCACTGATAAAATAATTTCCACAAAAAACATGGGGAATTTTCACCGAAAAGATTATGAAAGGAAAGCCTTCCTAATACCAGACATACTGCTACACAGACTGTCGCGAGCAGGTTGGGTTTTTGAATGTTAATGTTCTCGTTCATGTACTTGTGTAGTTGCTGCGTGATAGCGCACCTCTTGTCTCTGTTTTTTCTCTCTCTTTGGGGTTCGGGAAAATTGTGACGTCATCAAACAAGCTTGAGTTGATGTCACTGGGGTTGGCCAGTTTTTTGAAAAAGGATTTTTTGGCAAGACCGTTTCGAGCGGCAGGTGCCAATGAATAGGGTTTAGCCTGGAGTGGCGCGACTTCTGTTGCCCCAGTGTGTGGCGTGGCTTCTGCCAGCCCAGAATAGGTAAAGACCATAATTATTGTCTTTGTCGGTGTAGACCGAAGGCGAAGGAAATCGTCACCAGGGGAAGGGCCGGGTTCTTCCATGTGAGTATTTGTTGTGTGTAAATGTCGTTGTGTAAGTTTTCACTAGGTTGTGAGTTTGCTGATTTAGGGGTGGGTGGGGAAGTTGAGATAGGTAATGGAATTTCCGAACTGTGGTTTTGACGTTCATTCATTGTTTGGTTCCCACCTCGCATCATTAAAAATCGTTTCATGGTTCATGGTAGGATTGCTGTTTTGATTTGCGGTATTTGAGTAACAGTTAAGATTGCATGAAATGGGCCTAGTTTGTGGAAAGGCTAAGACAGTGTTTTGACGGAATACCGTCATGTTTGTGACGGGTTTGAGTTGTGAATTGTGTGCTATGTATTATGCTATAGTTGCTAATTCTGGCCATTTAGGCCTGGGTGTTGTTATTTTGTTTGCATGTTCCACGGCCTGCGTCATCCAAAGTCTTTGATGCTCCCCATTGATGTCAGCATCGTCCAGGGTCTTCACTGCTCATCATCGCCGTCGTCATCGTCCAGGGGCCAGCCGCTCCTCATCGCTGTCATCATCATCCAACGTTCCCGGTGCCACTCATCACCCTGAGCTCGTCTGATCGGGGGAGGTCCGACGGTCGTGGTCACTTTGTTTCCCTCCGTTCCCCGTTAGAACTGCGGCTTGTCGCAGAGGGAGGCCATGAGACAGTGGTGGTCGGCCGTAGTGGGTTTGTGCTGACGTGAGAGACAGTTGGAGATGTTGTGTGGACGGGCAAGTAACAGTGTTGGACGGTCGTAGGCGTTGTGCTGACGTGCAAGTGACGGTGTTGGACAGTCGTGGGGAAAGTTGCCCGGCGGGAGAGCGACTGCTGTTTGGACAACCGTTGTTGTTGTTTTTGTGGGATTGGAGGGGAATGTGTTTTCACATGTGTTTGGGTTAGGGTGTGCGGGTAGCATGGTTTCATCTTACATTGTTAGTTTGCATGAGTTGTGAGTTAAGGTGTGTGGGGTAGTATTGTTTCATCTTTCATTGTTAGGTTGCATAAGTGCAGGTCATCGATCATTTATTATCATTGCCATCCATCATTTTCATCTCCTTTCATTCATTCTGCGGCGTTGCTAAAGGGTGATTAAATTCTTGTTTGTTAAATAGTAGTTTTGAGTTCCTGACTTCCTCTGCATGAGAGGGTAAGGTCCCACCCAAAGGGTGTGGGCGCGACATAGACCAAAAGAAGGACCAGATGTTTCAATGCCTATATCACTCCAACACATCTCAGATGACATACTGCTTTAATCTATGAATCAACAACTTTCCTAATTCACATTTAACATTCACATTCACATTTCCTAATTCACAACTTTCAATTCATATTTAAGCAGCAAGAGCTTATTGATATTAAAATTAATTGCTTATTAAAAACACCAGCTAAACTATGAAAGCATTTACAGCTTTAATCACTTTTACACACTGTGAGTCAATATATGGCTTGATCATTTGACAAACAATGCCCTAGACAAATGTGACACATTTTCAAACAAAGAACAATATGCATGCCTGCAAGCTTATGTGTTACCACACATCAACACAGCTCACATGACAGCTAGCCTGTAGAATAAAAGGCACAAAAATAAACATAATTATACAAGAAACATTATCACAGCTTGGCTAAGTAATTACCAAGACATGCAGAGCAGCAGGAAGGTAGTAGAGGAGAAAGAGACAGACAATCGGATGGATGGATGGATGGATGGATAGATGAATGAACAGACAGATGGACAGAACGGATGCCTTGCTCTTAAACAAGAAATTAACCAATGAGCCTCCACCTAAAAGAACTATTATATGTATAGTTAATATCTTAAACTCAAAGGTAAAAACTAGTGGTGCATGTTCACATGATGGATGACACAACAAACAACTCATCCTCTACTCCTGACCCATCCCTAAAAAGCAAGCAGAATGTGAACAGTTTCCAGTGGACTAGATCTGCATGTCTGCTCTGTCACAAGCATTCTAACTGACCCATTGGGATGAACAGCCTGCCTGTATATCTGCCTCCCACCCCCTACCCCTTTCTTTCTTCCTTCTTTCTCTCAATTATCTTTATCTCAAAATATCCTCCTCCTCCTCCTCCTCCTCTTCTTCTTCTTCTTCTTCTTCTTCTTCTTCTTCTTCTTCTTCTTCTTCTTCTTCTTCTTCTTCTTCTTTCTTCTTCTTCTTCTTCTTCTTCTTCTTCACTAATCTCATGTTCTTCTTCTTCTTCTTCTTCTTCTTCTTCTTCTTCTTCTTCTTCTTCTACTAAATATAATTTTTAAAATAAAATAAAAAATATAATAAAATATATATTAACAAAACTCAAGCATTGGATCTGGCTTAATACATCAAAACTCAGTACCCCAAAAGACTGCCAAAAACAACCAAAATGATGATGACTGATACAATAACACTGACACCTCCAAACAACAACAACGATGATGATGATGATGATGATGATGATGATGATGATGATGATGATGATGATGAAAGTATAAATAAAAAACAACAGCAACAAATATGATGATGACAACAAGAAGAAGGGCAAAGCCCATACGACTCACATGCTTGACCTTGACCTTTATATGACCTTGACCTTCAGGTGACCTTCAAGGTCAAGGTCAAACAACTAAACCTACCAATGACATCATACACTAAGAAATGCTTTACACATTTTTCCTACCAAAATACATGTGACCTTGACCCAAGGTCAAGGTCATCCAAGGTCATGCAACACAAAGCTGTTAATTCACGACATAGGAAGCACAATGGTGCTTATTGGCACTTTCTACCATGAGATATAGTCACTTTTAGTGGTTCACTACCCCATTTTGGTCACATTTCATAAGGGTCAAAGTGACCTTGACCTTGATGATATGTGACCAAATGTGTCTCATGATGAAAGTATAACATGTGCCCCACATAATTATTAAGTTTGAAACAGTTATCTTCCATAGTTCAGGGTCAAGGTCACTTCAAAATATGTATACAATCCAACTTTGAAGAGCTCCTGTGACCTTGACCTTGAAGCAAGGTCAACCAAACTGGTATCAAAAGATAGGGATTACTTTGCCCTATATACCATATATAGGTCAGGTATCCAATCTCAAAAACTTCAGAGAAAATTGAGAAAATGTGAAAAATGACTGTTTTTTAGACAACATTTATGGCCCCTGCGACCTTCACCTTGAAGCAAGGACAAGTCACCATGTATGTTTTTTGAGGCCTTGTCATCATACACCATCATGCCACATTTGGTATTGATAGACTTAATAGTCTCCGAGAAAAATCCAACGTTAAAGTTTTCGGACGCCCGGACGCCCGGACAGACGAATCGGGTGAGTACATAGACTCACTTTTGCTTCGCATGTGAGTCAAAAATGACAAAGACAACAACAACACACAACAACAATGAAATTTAAATCAATCTCCCAGATCACTACAGCACAGCGCCATTCTAAGGGGACATGGTGCAGGATGTCCTCAAGAACTGCCAAGCAAACATAAAGTGTGGCTGTATTCACCCCACTGCATCTCCACAAATATCATAATACCGTCTTTGTCCATAGGATGAAAATACATGAAATAATACAAGTCTGCAATGCTCCACCTCTAACCACTGCAAGCTAAATGACAGTGAATGATGGCACGCCACATGCAGCTAATACGGTGACACCACGAAAGACTGCCCAACAAATCAAACGTACTAAAAATTTGAAGCTCATTTCTACTGCACCACCTAAAGCTAAATGACAGTGAATGATGGCCTGCAATATGGCTCTGACATTAGCACAGCATGTAAGACTGCCTTATAGATCAAGAATTAAAAATGCAAAATCTCTTCTCCACTGCTTCACCATATCCAAATGGGGAGATTACCCAGGAAACAGCAAACTGCCCCCAGTTATTACTGTACCTCCTTCAGTCCATGTGCTAAATTGTCAAAAGGATCTGTGTTCCTGGGTGTGCCAACACAGAATCTACATCAAGCTTCCTGGGCAGTGAAGTAAAACCAAATCAAAATAAACTGTGACATGACTCATACATTCTAATTGCACTTTCTTTACCAAATGTGTGTATTCTAGCAATGACATTTATGCATACATTTTTGGTGCATATTCTATGTACACATTCTGAGCAAAAAAAAATTGTTCAAATTCTGGTTTAGGGAACTCTTCCAACTTATCTTAACACAGAACCAGTTCAGCCCGGTACAGTTTTCTCAAGCCAAGCACTTAACATCGACAGGAAAACCCTTGCCTGCCCTGATCACACCAGACTCATGGATTCCATCTACAGAGCCTGCATCCTTGCTGTACTCTAGTGCGCAATGCTGTGCTACACTGCGCTATGCAAAGTGTGCGCTAAGTTCAAACAAGCTGTAGAAGCAAGGCCATGCCATGTCATATACATGTAACGCAACACCAAAGGATGAGGAATATCAGGGTTTGGTATCAGACCATCCCTTCCAAAGATTACAAAAGGAAAGAGAAAAAGAAAAGGCAGAGGATTAGTGTTTCCCAACAGGCACACTCCAACTTAAGAGGGTGGGGGTTGGGGTGGGGGTGGGGGTGGGGGTGGGGGTGGGGGTGGGGGTGGGGGGTGGGGGGGCTGGGTGGGGGGGCTCAACATTGTGTCTGCATCCTGAATTTGTTCAGTCATATTTCACGCCCATTTGCCACATTTTTATCTTCTTACTCAGTTCTCAGTCATTACACTGATGAAAGATGAAAATAAAAAAGAAGTCTGCATACTCCAGCCATTTTAAAAATATCCCTTTTCACATCTGATCATTGTTGTCTTCCTTGACTTCCTGACAATGCCTTGCCTCCATCTCCAACAATAACCCCAGACTCTTGACTCATCCGCACAAGCGGATTCTCTGTACAGTAATCACATCCATTCCCAACGACAGCTTATTTGGTGCAAGACTGAATATGTGTGACCAAGCATGAGAAACAAGGCTTAAGTCAGCAAAACAGGTTTTGAGTAAATGCTTTAAACAGTCATCAGCATATCGTGCAACAGATTTCCTCAGGTTTGCATTACTCATTACTGTAACAATTAAACATTTTCTCTATAAGCATGCTGTTTTTACCTGAAATATACATATATACAGATACTTTATTCGCTTTTTCAGGAATTTATCTTGTCCAGTACATACATGTATAAGACACAAGTGTTATGACAAAAAATATGTACATACATAAAGTTGTTAAAAATATTAAGACTTTTTTAAGAAATAAAAATAGTGAAAAACAGTGTGACTATTTACAAAAGTAAAGAAAACAATCTTCATGGCTCATTTCTTAGTCTCTCCGTTCGGGTTCTTGCAGCCCAGAATCTCTTCCCTGATGGCAGGATCTCATAGCAGTGATTCAGAGGGTGGTTTAGATCTTTTCAGATGTCTTCGGCTTTCTTCGTCGCTTTTTCTGTGTACATATCTTCCAGTGGTGGCACAGATGTCTTCATAACTTCCTCAGCCGTTCTCTGAATTCTTCTGAGTTTCTTCTTGTCACCAGCTTGAGCACTACTCAGCCACTCGAGAAATCCAGAAGTCAAAACACTCTGGATGGTGGCATAATAGGTTTTCAAAATGTTTTCGTCGAGATCGAACTGACGCAGCTGACGAAGAAGGTGAAGACGCTGACTGCATTTTTTAACACAACTTGTGGTGTGGGATCTCCAGTTGAGTTCAGCAGATATCGTGATTCCAAGATATTTTAAGTTTTTCACTTTTTCTATTTCTGCATCTTCTATCAGAACTGGTCTGAGACTTTGGTCATCGACCTGAAAGTTTATGACCATTTCTTTGGTTTTCTTTGTGTTTAGAATGAGTGTTTTCGTTGCATCAGCTGATGACACTTTTTATATATATGCGTGAATGAATTAATCATATTGTGGTTGAAATATCTCATGAATTTTGTTTTCTCATCCACAGACACATTAGGGCAAATTTAGTGAAACATTTCCAAGCATGTAGACAGTAATCTATGCATAGTGTGAGTTAACATCACATGCTATGATTCAGCACAAGTGCTAGACTCACACAGAACATTTTCAATGCATCCTAAATGTCTCACTCTCTGTGCAAGAGTGACACAGCAACACTTCCTTAGAATGCATACCATAGCATTTCATAATGCAACTATCCCCTATGTCATCGGTAGGGACATTACTTTCTCTGAGGATTATCGAACCTGGTGGCAAACTCCGTTCAAATTCTTGCCACTAGTTGTGACTCCCTTCATGTACATCTAATCCTTGTTGTACCGAAGACACCGCCTGGCAGCATCTACCATGTTTTTCTCTCGTTGCAGAAGCAGCTGCAGCTTCTGCTTTTTCTCTTCACCCTCACAGATGACGATGAAGTTGCTGCCCTGCTTGCGAGCTCTGCCACGCATCTGCACCAGGGCAGTGACGGAGTCTGGAGGGTTCAGTGTGATGACCAGTTCACACTCGGGGATGTCCACCCCTTCCTCGGCAACTGAGGTGGCTACAAGGATTTGGTACCTGCCCCCACGCAACCCATCCAGCACTCGCTTCTGCTGCTGGACCCGCATCCCATCCCCAGCCTTGGTCCCGTGGCCCACCACATGGCGGACACGCAGACCCAGGGCTTGGACGTCGTCCAGTTTCTGAAGACCCTCACTCAACTTAGTGGCCACCACACGCTCCCGCACCAGCACCAATGCCATGGGCCGCTCTTCCTGCCCCTTCTGCTCCCACTTGATGTACTTGTCTGAGAAAAGCACATGGCGCAGCTGTCCAAACAGAGTCACCTGTAAGGAAACAAGTGAACCAGGGTCAGAACAAAACAAGGAGAGTGAAGCGAGAAGGAGGAGTAAGTAGCAATAAGAGAGGTAGAAGATGGGGGAGGAGAAGGTGGGGGAGGGGAGAAGGTGGTAGTAGGAAGACAAAAAAAGAGGGGAAGGAGGAGGAGGGGGAGGGGAAGGAGGAGGAGGAGGAGGAGGAGGAGGAGGAGGAGGAGGAGGAGGAGGAGGAGGAGGAGGAGGAGGAGGAGGAGGAGGAGGAGGAGGAGGAGGAGGAGGAGGAGGAGCAAGAGCAGGAGGAGGAGCAAGAGCAGGAGGAGGAGCAGGAGAGGAGCAGGAGAGGAGCAGGAGAGGAGCAGGAGGAGGAGCAGGAGGAGGAGGAGGAGGAGAAGATGGAGCAGGAGGAGGAAAAGGAGCAGGAAGAGGAGCAGGAAGAGGAGTAGGAGGAGGAGCAGGAAGAGCAGGAGCATATGGAGGAAAAGCAAATGCAGGAGGAGCAGGAGCAGGAGGAGCAGCAGAAGGTAAAGGAGGAAGACAAAGGGTAGAAAGAGAAGGTGGAGGAGGAAGAATAAGGAAAGGAAGAGGAGAAAGGTGACACTGGATGAGCAAGCAGAGAAGGAAGCAAGTGATGGGGGTGCAGGATTGGATTGATTGGATTGATGGTGTTTTACGACCTATCAGCCATTGTAAGCTATATAAGGTCAGTAAGCACGAAAATCACTAGAACAGTTTAGAGTAAACGCAAATCAAGTCACAGTGTCCCTAGTTATTGGCCTCTTACGAATCGCGTAGGGAGACGCGGTGGGTCACTCAATTCTTTGGGGATGCGGGAATAGCAGGAGACATGAAGAGAAGCAAAAAGAGTGGGAGATGCAGGAGAGGCAGGCAATACAGGAAGGCAGGCAATACAGGAAGGCAGGCGATACAGGAAGGCAGGCGATACAGGAAGGCAGGCGATACAGGAAGGCAGCACATGAGTGCGATAAGGAGCTGGGAGTGCATGAGTGAGATAAGGAGCTGGGAGTGCATGAGTGCGATAAGGAGCTGGGAGTGCATGAGTGCGATAAGGAGCTGGGAGTGCATGAGTGCGATAAGGAGCTGGGAGTGCATGAGTGCGATAAGGAGCTGGGAGTGCATGAGTGCGATAAGG
This sequence comes from Theodoxus fluviatilis, assembly GCA_034096865.1. Taxonomy (NCBI): domain Eukaryota; kingdom Metazoa; phylum Mollusca; class Gastropoda; order Cycloneritida; family Neritidae; genus Theodoxus; species Theodoxus fluviatilis. The sequence continues at coordinate 110,855 of JAWQFJ010001460.1, read as the reverse complement.
AGCTGGGAGTGCATGAGTGTGATAAGGAGCTGGGAGTGCATGAGTGAGATAAGGAGCTGGGTGTGCATGAGTGACAAAAGGAGCTGGGAGTGCATGAGTGCGATAAGGAGCTGTGGGTGCATGAGTGCGATAAGGAGCTGGGAGTGCATGAGTGCGATAAGGAGCTGGGAGTGCATGAGTGCGATAAGGAGCTGGGAGTGCATGAGTGCGATAAGGAGCTGGGAGTGCATGAGTGCGATAAGGAGCTGGGAGTGCATGAGTGCGATAAGGAGCTGGGAGTGCATGAGTGAGATAAGGAGCTGGGAGTGCATGAGTGAGATAAGGAGCTGGGAGTGAATGAGTGCGATAAGGAGCTGGGAGTGCATGAGTGCGATAAGGAGCTGGGAGTGCATGAGTGAGATAAGGAGCTGGGAGTGCATGAGTGAGATAAGGAGCTGGGAGTGCATGAGTGAGATAAGGAGCTGGGAGTGCATGAGTGAGATAAGGAGCTGGGAGTGCATGAGTGAGATAAGGAGCTGGGAGTGCATGAGTGAGATAAGGAGTTGGGAGTGCATGAGTGAGATAAGGAGCTGGGAGTGCATGAGTGAGATAAGGAGCTGGGAGTGCATGAGTGAGATAAGGAGCTGGGAGTGCATGAGTGAGATAAGGAGCTGGAAGTGTATGAGTGAGATAAGGAGCTGGGAGTGCACGAGTGAGATAAGGAGCTGGGAGTGCATGAGTGCGATAAGGAGCTGGGAGTGCATGAGAACCAACATCCTCCAGCAGAAGTTTCTGCTTACCTGATGCATCCCTTTAGCTTCCATCTTCTTTTCCAGATCCTGCACTTTGTCCAGCTTGTTGACAAAGGCCATCAGTTTCTTGGCTGGGAGTCCATACTGCTCAGCTTTGCTGTGCTCATCGTCTTTGCCAGAGCTGCTCAACTTTTTTAATTCCTCCACAGCAAAAGGCACCCCTGCCCCTCCCTCTATGTCCATCAGCGTTGTGATGGTAAACTGGGCATGTGAACACAGGAAGTCAAATAATGCTTTGTCCTTCATCTTCTTAAATGGTTTTGCAGTTGATAGTGACACAAGAAAAGCCTTCAAACGATCATCATCAATTTCTTTAATGCAAGCCTGGACCCTCTCTTCATCGTTTGGTCTGTCCATGCTGTGCTTACTGAAGATGGGTGCTTCCTCCTTGATGTTAGAGACCTCCGCCAGCTTGAAGTAGCACCTGACAATGTACTCCTTCAGCTCCTGACACAGCTGCCTCTCCTCATGTGAGAACTCTGCCTTCACAATTTCTATCTTGGTCTTGGACTGGTACTGGTCTAACTCCTGCTTCTCACCCTCTCCCTCTATTATGGCCAGCCGGGGGTGGCCCAGAGACTTCATGAGGTTCTTCAGCATGGAGATGGTGTTGTCCAGTGTGTCCTTCCCTGCAGGGGAGGCCGTCAGCCCCAGGACTTTGGGTCGCCTGTCAGCCGGCAGTTCCAGGTGTCGGTTCCTCATGATGTTGCAGTAGGGATGCTTCCCCACACAGTGGTGTGCCTCGTCCAGCACCACCAGGCTGAAGTCCTCCCAGTGGAGGATGTTGTCAGCCAGCAAGTTTTCGCAGTAAGCTGGAACAAAGGATGGATGATGACACTGAAATAACCCAGTACATTTTAACTGCCGGCCAAAGTGAAACTCATACATCATAGCACGACTGCACTGCACTTGCTTTGTCGCCCTGGAGCACGGCCAACTACTTGACTGATTTGTAAGAAACGGAATTCAACTCATGCATCAGCTTTAGAACTGCCATTCCCAGCATTACCATGAAACGGTTATCATTATTTGCATTGAAAGCACACTAAAACAAGCACACACACATACATACACACACACACACACACATGCACACACAAACACACACATGCACAATCACATGCACACACACACACACACAGATAAACACGCACACACAGATAAACACACAAACATGCACACAAATACACACACACAGAGATAAAAACACACAAACACACACACACATATACACAGAGCAGAAGCAAGAAGCTAGAGATCAGTATTCTCAAGAAGGCCAGCACACCTGCAGTAGTCACGATGACGTCATGTTTGTACAAAGGTGTGCCCTCCACTCCTCGAAGACCACCGCACAGCAGAGCTATTTTAAGTTCTCGATTCACAATATGGTCTTCATGGTTCAAATCAGACCTGAAAAAACAGAAAAGGGTCATCTATGAAAAACATCGAGGCAAACAGATATATCCTCATCATCCTACCAGGAGTGACTGCATTCAAATTTGCTGGATTGAAGATCTAGAATGTTCATTATCACCCAATTTGCATCACAAGTGAATGCCTGACACTGTATGTGTTTATATGCGAGGGGAATGGAAAACCCAACACAAATGGCTGGCTAACTTTACAGATACAGCCAGAAAAAAACTGCTGCAGGTGATCTCCAGTCAAATACAAGTTCAAAAGTGACTTTGACACTGTCTTTGATGCGTGATGAGACATAATGGAAGTAATTCAGGTGCAGATACATGGCAGACGTTGCTTGTGAAGTGCAGTTTGCTTTATTCAGCAGTGCGCGCGCACACACACACACACACACACACACACACACACACACACACACACACACATCCACCCATCACAATCATTGAAGGGAGACCACTCAACCCATTTAAAAGAAGGGAGGTAATCATGTTCCAAAGAGTATCCCCAACTGACAACCTGCCACCTCACATCCACACGTGGTTTTCCCTCAGAACGTCACTCCCTCCGCCCTTTCTGGAAAACTCCATCAGACAAGCTCTCAGGTCACACAGCTGACATCCAGGGAACATTCCAGCAGTCAACACAATTCCTCCTGAGGGACTCCCTACACACTGCCTGAACCCTCCTACCTGAGGAACTGTCGATTCTTGAGCTCACGGGCGATGACCTGACCCTGCTGCAGCACCAGGAGGACCTTGTCCACCAGGAACAGGACTGGGCGTTTGGGATTCAGATTCAGCATGTGGCTGACCACCATGGCAGCGATGACTGTCTTTCCCGTTCCTGCAATGCCATGTCAAACTGCTGAACTGTCCAGACTTTAAGTAGAGCCTACTGCACAGTTCTAGAAAATCCTAGGGGTTTGTTTTAAATTTGCAAAGACAGCCAAATACTTCCCTAGCATAAACTAACTCTTTTGGTTCATTTCAATTTGCAAAACATTCTTCTTTATCCTTTTCTATTTGAAACAAATAAATCAATACCCCAGATGTTCAATTTTACATGTATAGAACTATGCTATCCACATGTACTTCATCTATTATCACTTTCAAGACAGCCACACAACCTTGACCAGTAAGACAGAGGCCAACACTGACCTGTGGGCAGGAAGATGATGCTGTCTGATTCCATGGCCTTGCAGAAGAGTTCCAGCTGGTAGGACCGAGGCTCCATGTTGATGATGTCTCTCTGTGCAGCCTGCCTGGCTTGCGGGGCATCCTGTGTCTTTTGTGTCATGCCCAGCTCTCGCTTCGGGGCAGCCTTGCTGGCCACCTTCTGCTTGTGAGCCTGCCCATTGATGTGGGCATGGTAAGCCTCCAGGGTGTTCATGGGTCTGTTGCAGTCTGGGCAGTAATGTTTGAATGATGGATAAGGCCTTTCGGTAGCAAGAGGAAGACCTGCCCCTGCTCGGGAACTGAGAGGAGTTCCAGGGAGGACTGCTGGACAGGGGAGTGATACCAGGTGATCCAGGTCATCCTGGTTGGAATCTGTCAGCCCCAAGGTCCTCTGCCTGCACCCTTGCCCCGCTGACCCTCCAGAACCAGGATCTCCTGGCTGGGAAGTGAGGGATGTGGGAAGAGTACCGTACCAAGACCCAGTGGAGGCCAGATTCACATCAAAGTTAACACTGCTGTCTTCAGTGGTGCCTCTAAGTGAACACTGCTTTTCAAATGTCTCTGCAAGACCAACATCATCCTCTTCACTGCTGTCTCCTTCTCCCCCCAGCCCCAGCCCAACAGTTCTGGCTCCCCGTGACCTGTTCTTCAGGGGGTTGTGAGGTCTTGGCTTCCCTCCGCCAGCACCTCCGGGTGCATCTTGGCATGTATCACAAGATGTACTGGTGGATGTATCAGTAGGATTTCCCCTTTCTTCACCAGCCTGCTTGCCAGGAGTGACTATGGCAACTCTCTGCTTGATGGGCACAGGTGTTGCACAGTTGACCACTGGGTCTATGACTGGTGAATTGGCCTTGCTGGGAGACTTTTCTTCAGTGCCTGACCTGGTTGAATGGTTGTGGGAAGATGGTGGCATGCTGTGCAGTTTGTCATTGAATTCCAGTGTCTCATTATCAGAGTCATGAGAGTCCCTGAACCTGGAGAAGCTGGGAAACGAGTGGGCTGGGTCTGGAGCTACAGGGGGCTGGGAGGCTGGTATGACATCAGCAAAGCTGGAAGGATTGAAGGTCTTGGTGGCCTCCAACTGTCTGCTGATCAAACTCATCAGTGGACCAGTTGATGGCTGGGTGGTAGCAGTAGTTGAGGCAGGCTGACGAGTGTCCACACCTGCAATCCTAGAATGAGCTGGAGATGATGAGGAACTTCCTGGGTTTCCAGCAGGAGCAGCCTCCCTGTCAGTCTGCTGAGGTGGCCTAGGTTCTGTTGTCAATTGTCCTTCTTTCAAAGAAGACCACATTCTCTGGTAGACATCAGAAGGATTGTGTATAGGTGAACCGGTTGGCTTCTCAGGGTGTGCAATGCTTGGAATCACAGTCAAGGGACTCCTTCCTGGTGATGGTTGTGCTTGATAGGGATTAGCACTAATCACAAGAGGAATGGAATTTTCTGAAGGTTTCATGAACTGCTCCCGCTTCTCCACCTGTTCCTTGTGCTTGGGGCTTTCCTTGTGCTTGTGAAGGACCTCTGCAGAGTTCATCAGGAGAAGGCAGACATCACAGGGGTACCATGGTGTCAAGTCTCCATCCATGTATATTGGCCTCACCATCCCATCGCTCCTTGGTGACAACTGCTGCAAGTGGTTCCAGACAGTCACCTTCTTTCGATGGCGTTCTGAGGAATTGTGCTGATCCATGGGTACAGGGCCACTGAATCTCTCCACACAGATCATGCAGGAAAAGACAGCGCCAGCAGGACTGCTGACAGGAAGACACGGGGTAGGCAAGGCAGACTTGGCCAGGGTGCCCATAGCACTCGTGCCACCGAGAGTGAAATTGGAAGAAGAAATTATGCAATTTGGGTCACCTGCTGCACCGACAGTCTGAGGGAGAGGGGAGTTGTAGGCTGTCATTGAGGGGCCTGCTTTCACCTCCATGGCTGGTGGTGGACTTGATCTGCGCTGATTGTCTGGTTGGGACAGTTTGCTTCCGATCCACTTCTTCATCCTTTCCTCGTGGTCTGCATTCCCTCCTACGTGTTGGGCAATGGCCTCCCTGCCATGTATCTTCTCACCTCCACAGACATAGCATACCAAAGCTCCATCTTGAGTAAATTCTAATGGGACAGCATGGTTCACTTGAGTAGTTTTTGATGTTTCAATTACAGAGCTTCCCTCAGTGACCAGCACCTGGCTAGTCCCAGGAATGTGTGCGTTCATCACAGAGGTTTGATCTGCATCAGAATTCTGATGACTGGTAGCACTCCTCTGAATGGAGAGGCCACTGGGAGTTACACTGGTTTTGGGGTGTGGTGATGCAGCATCCACACAGTCACTGGCATCCCGGGGCCATTCCTTAGGGAGCCTAAGATCCTCTAAAGGGCCAGTACCTCCATGCAGCATCCCAGGTGATCTTTGCATTCCAGAACTCGCTGCTTCCTCTGCATACCATTTCATCTTCTTCTCTGTGTCTTCCGACTCCTGTGGCGTAGCTTGGGGTCTGGCTGGAAACACGTGCATCTGCTGCAACTGACCTTCAGACTGCCTGTGGTTTTCACTGGCGTAGTGGCTCTGTGCAGCTGCCTGGTCTGGCATTTGAACCCGACAGACTTGGCAGTAGAGAGGATAGCTGGCAGTCTGAGTGGTTGTCTTTCTCCTTTCAGCTTTTTTCTTGTGGGGTCTTCCAGCAAGGTGCTGCATGGCATGTTCAGGAGAGGTCAGTTCAATATCGCAGACAAGGCAGTGTCCTCTGTTCCCATCAAAACTATACTCCATAGCAGGCTCTGGCTGCATTCTGGGCTGCTCAGGAGTGGCTGGAGACCCAGGCTGAACAAGCCATGACGCAGGGGGAGGAGGGAAAACTTGGGCCATGGCAGGAGTCGCTACTCTAGCAGTCAAGTCAACTGGCAGACCTGTAGTGATGGGCACTGTTCCTCTTGCAAGTTCTGCCTCCCTCCTCTTGTGCCGCTCACTGGCCATGTGTTGCTGGGCATTTTCTTGGCCACTGAAAGGTACCTGGCACAGAGCACAGGACAAATTCCCCCCAAGTGTCCCCTGCACAAACTGCCTCTCCTTCTTCTTGTGTTTCTCCCCATTCAGGTGCTGTCGAGCATGGGCATGGGATGTCAGCTCCAAATCACAGACATTGCAGTAGCCCCTAACTCCGTCAAAGTCATAGCTCTGCTTTCCAGCCATTTTGTTGGCACCCTCATTCATTGTGAGTTGCAGATAATGATCTCCCAGAGCAGATACCTGTGAATCCAACTGAGTGCTTCCCTGAGGAGCAGGCGATGAAGCTGGTGAGTTGAACCGCCTGGCTCTTTCTACCACAGCCAGGTGCATGGGAGATACATTGTGTTCTCTATACTGCATCAAAGAGTTGCACTGTTTGTTGCAATAGCTGCAGAAGAGTGCATTTCCTCCTTGACCAGCCTGCTGTCTGCTGGCCTCCTTCCGCTGGTGGTCTATGGACTCAAAGTGCTGCTGGGCTGATGCAGGCCCAGAAAAGTATTTCATGCAGGTGTCACAGTACAGAGGAATTTCTTGTGACATCTTTAGCTCTTCGCTCAGACCTAATAAGTATCACACTTCAGACAGTAGGCTTCCATGCACAGACGTATAGCCTGATAAGGTCACACTTCAGTCAGTAGGCTACCATGCACAGTGGTATTGCATGATTCGGTCACTCCATCCAAATGCCCAAGCTTTACCGACCAGGCAGTTCTGACTGACCCTGACTACACACCTTGACAGTACACAAATCCTGACCAATGCATTAATCTTTCAAAGGATGGCTTAAACTACGGCAGTAAGTCTTTCAACTTTCTCTTTCTACCTCCGTTGGGGTAAAACAAAAGCCATCGATCATTCAGCATTGAACTGCTTTCGATTTCTTGATTCTCCAAATCGATCAATCATAATTAACAATCTAGGAAAATTGTGTCGGAATGAACTATTCCTTCAACTGTGAAGATCACTCACGAAGCGGGGCGAGCGAGGCACCAAACAGCGAAACGATGTTTGTTGTAGTGCTCGTCATTGACTTGTGGAGTCTCGGACCTCGCTTTCGTCAGCAGAACGACGCGCGCGGAGCTTCTCGCAAAATTGGCAGTGGAACACCGTGGACAGCGACGGTGTTATATGCAGGCAAGACGAAATGTAAATGGAGAAATCCCAGAAGCAGAGGGAATTTCTCGGTAAAACGCCGAATCTCAACATACGCGTCGAGCCGCCCATTATGATTACTCGGAAAACCCGTTTACGTAGCCACAAATACTTGCACTATCTCCGAGAAAAGCCTGGGAAATTCCCAGAAGTTCACGTGATCGGATGTGCACCGGCCATATAAGGACACTTTTTTTTTTAAACAGATTAATCTAAAGAAAAGATGCACATATTTATTCATGTGGTTAGACTGATCACGGCAAAGTGTAGTTTGGGTCGACTGAGACAACCGAAAAACACAATTCCTGACAACGAGATGGGGTGAAAGTCATTTGATTTGATGCAGAGCTCGCTTCTGACACAGAGACAGTTTACACGGGACGACGACAAAGCTGCAAGCACGGCTTAAAGTTTACAACGACAATTACAGCAACTTACGTGTTGACGGATGGGTTAAGTCGACAATCACAACTTCCTCAGCTGTTTCCCTGAGCAGCCGGCACGGTCCAGCAATTATGTTCCTTTCATAGCAATACACTTCTTTTTATTTCTTATTATGATTTACCAATAGGAGTACGAGCTAATGTATAAAAATTGTTCATATTGTTGCATATTAAAAATTAGCATTGCAATCATTATTTATATTTCTTTTTTATACGAAAACAGCAAAAGTTTGGCTCGGTTTGCTATTATTTTGGCAACGTTCAAAATGGCGGGTAGCGAGGCGGTAAGTTCCTCCTCTCATGAGCTGTAAATGACTGAAGCATTTTTTTGCCAGCAAAACATATCAATATGACATGTGTTTGCTGTCGTGTCATTTTTATGTTGTTTGCCCTCATGTTGGTGTTCTAAGTCTCGATTTTCTCCGTAGTAGCTGTTTCGCACGCTTGCTCTCTACGGCTCTGGTCTTGGTAGTTGGTACTTGTACTTGTAGTTGTACCGTGTCATTAGTAAGTGCGATGACTGTCCATTTCACTAGAATATGGGTTTGTTTGCAAACGCAGAAAAAATATCCAACTTCCTAACAAACGGACTGCCATTTCATATGTCATTGCGTCGTGTCAGGTGAATAGAATAGAATAGAATAGAATAGAATTCTTCGGCTTGCTTAGGCGTCCAGGGCCTATCGCCGATTCTGGTAGTTCTCTGGCTGTATTTTTATTGTTCTTATGGATAAAGAAAAAATTAGAGAGAAAAAAAAGGCCTAATTGCTGTGCATCATCTGCGCCAGTGGTTCCTCCAGCTTGAACATATATCCTTGTAGATGCTTGTCCACTCTGTTCTTGAACGAGTTCAGGTGAAGAAAATGCTTTCATAACATGATAACTGTAGTGATAACTCATTAACTCTGAGTGCCAAGCGAAGAAAAGGTGACCAATCGTCTCTAACAAACCCATTCTTTAAAGTCCGTCAGACCTTTCTGAGATAACGACATCTTTTGAGAGCTGTTTCCGAAATCTAAATGACTTGCTCGTAATTTGCTTGTCCACGAGCTGTAACTTTAAACACAATCTTCAATGGAATTTTACAGAAAATCTGCAATTCTGATCTAAAAAAATTTCACCCAATCAACGAAAGCGTAACACAGTGTTGAAGTGCCTGACTGTCTTGCCAGTTCATAGTGAAGGAATAGCTCAACATATGCAGGCACATGCACACACACACACACACACACACACACACACACACACACACACACACACACACACACACACACACACACACATCCATGCATGTGTGCACACACACTCAGAGAGAGAGAGTGTATTTGTTGCACTTTACAATTCAACCCAGTGGTGTAAGCACGTTTGTATCACACAGGTAAAACATAGCCCACCAGACTCCCCAAGGCAAAGCAAAAACCACCACGAGGATCACTCGCAGGTGTAGGAATCCCTGCGTTAATGAAGGATAAAATGCTTCAGGCAAAGGGTTACCTCAGGAAACTCCAAGTGATCCTTGTGGTCAAGTTTTGTTTTACCGATGCATCACTCAACATGGCCTTATCTTTCATTTGTCAGGTTCAGAAATCCTGCCAGACTTACCCCTTGTGACCCATTCAGTCTTTCATAACACCTGCTGATGTTATACAGCATTTCATTCTTTGTCTGTCCTTTATTATTAACTTCCTTTTTCATAACTGCAGTTGTCTGCCATCCAAAACTGTAAGAATTTGGCAAATACTTTAAACATGGATCAGTGTGATATCTTGTCTGCAACTTTTCACCAAAATTCCTGATTTGAACAAAATTTGAGGATTTCCTTGGTCACTAAATTAAACAAGGAATAGAAAAACAACTTACAATAAACATGGAGTTTGCAAAATCAGTTTTAAATGAGTTTTAAATTTTAAAATGTGAAAAGATAAAGCATGTTGCAATGGGTGACACTGTCCTGCACAGCACTGTCTTGTCTATAGGATCTTCCATATTTGTCTGGGGTAAAATTGCACTGTGGCACTTTCGACCAGCCACAGGTGGCTGAGCTCCTGGAATAGGTCCTGAGAGCTCCGCAGTCATGGACTGCACCTTGAAGGAATGCATTAAGGCCAAACAAACAAGGACTCCACCTTGAAGGAATGCATTAAGGCCAAACAAACAAGGACTCCACCTTGAAGGAATGCATTAAGGCCAAACAAACAAGGACTGCACCTTGAAGGAATGCATTAAGGCCAAACAAACATGGACTCCACCTTGAAGGAATGCATTAAGGCCAAACAAACAAGGACTCCACCTTGAAGGAATGCATTAAGGCCAAACAAACAAGGACTCCACCTTGAAGGAATGCATTAAGGCCAAACAAACATGGGCTGCACCTTGAAGGAATGCATTAAGGCCAAACAAACAAGGACTGCACCTTGAAGGAATGCATTAAGGCCAAACAAACATGGACTGCACCTTGAAGGAATGCATTAAGGCCAAACAAACATGGACTCCACCTTGAAGGAATGCATTAAGGCCAAACAAACATGGACTGCACCTTGAAGGAATGCATTAAGGCCAAACAAACAAGGACTGCACCTTGAAGGAATGCATTAAGGCCAAACAAACATGGACTGCACCTTGAAGGAATGCATTAAGGCCAAACAAACATGGACTGCACCTTGAAGGAATGCATTAAGGCCAAACAAACATGGACTCCACCTTGAAGGAATGCATTATGGCCAAACAAACATGGACTCCACCTTGAAGGAATGCATTAAGGCCAAACAAACATGGACTGCACCTTGAAGGAATGCATTAAGGCCAAACAAACATGGACTCCACCTTGAAGGAATGCATTAAGGCCAAACAAACATGGACTCCACC
>JAWQFJ010001460.1:65000-92500 GCA_034096865.1 Theodoxus fluviatilis | reverse complement strand
TCCTTCTGCCCCTGCTGCTCCTTGTCTTGTGTATGCCCCTCCTCCTCCTAGCTCTTCCTCCCCCTGCTCCTGTAAGGATAGCGATGGCACACAGTAATGCAATGAGCCCATGGTGTGGCTGTGAGCTTGGGAAGTAGATATGGTGTGTCTGTCTGACTAGGTGTGACCTGTCTGTCACTGTGTTTGTCTTCAGGCACCAACAAAAGATTGATCATGTAGTTCAATAATAGGAGGTGAAGTGTAAATGGTTGAAAGCCCCAGGTGTGGGTAATGTAGCTACATCTTTTCATCTAACTTTCGCTTTTCCTTCTTCCTTTTCCTCCTTTCTTATTCTTCTTCTTTCTTCTTCTTCTCCTCCTCCTTTTTTCTTCTCCTCCTCCTCCTCCTCCTCTTCCTCCTCCTCCTCCTCCTCCTCCTCCTCCTCCTCCTCCTCCTCCTCCTCCTCCTCCTCCTCCTCCTCCTCCTCCTCCTCCTCCTCCTCCTCCTCCTCCTCCTCCTCTCCTCCTCCTCCTCCTCCTCCTCCTCCTCCTCCTCCTCCTCCTCCTCCTCCTCCTCCTCCTCCTCCTCCTCCTCTTCCTCTTCCTCTTCCTCTTCTTCCTCCTCCTCCTCCTGCCCCTCCTCCTTCTCCCCCTCTCCCTCCTTCTCTGTTTTCCCTCCTCTCTACCTCTTCCTCCCCCTCCTCCTCAATCTCCTCCTCATCCTTCCCTCCTCTCCCCACCTCTGCTTCTTTCTCCTCTTACCACCTCCACCCTCCACCTCCACCCTCCTCCTCCACCTTCCTCGTCCTCTTCCCCACCATCTAACCCCCTCCCTCTGCTGCTGCTGTTGTGATTGTTGATTTGTCAGAACCTGTGCAGAATGTGTTTGTTACCTGCAGGTACTGGATTATAGGATGTACTAGTTGGCACTAATGACTTCTTGTGCTGGCTGTTTGCACAGGCTTTTGTTGCTGTTGTTATTGTTCCTGTTGCTGCTGCTGTTGTTGTTTTTGTTGTTGTGGGGGAGTAAAGAAATGAAACTGGGGGTGAGAGCTTTGTGAGGGTGAATTTTTGTTGTCAGACATGTTTGTTCAGGCTGCTTATATGTTTGCTGTGGTAGAAAGGTCATGCATATTCATTGGCCTGCTTGCAGCTGTGTTGCCACAGGAGCGCCTGAAGGCACAACACTTGTTTGGTGCCACCAGCAAGATTCAGGACACCATTGCCTTTGGACGCCGCTCATTGGGGCCGCCCGCCATCTTTTTCCCTTCCACTCACCAGCAGCGCCTTCTGGAGTGGAAAGGAGGTGTGTGGGTTGTGTCCCTTTCTACCAAACATTAGACAGGGAGAAGGAAATTCGTTTTCTATTATTTTTGACTCACATGCGTAGCAAAAGTGAGTATATGTACTCACCCGTTTCGTCCGTCCGGGCGTCCGGGCGTCCGGGCGTCCGTTTAAAACTTTAACGTTGGATTTTTCTCGGAGACTATTAAGTCAATCAACACCCAATTTGGCATGATGGTGTATGATGACAAGGCCTCAAAAAACATACACAGTGACTTGACCTTGCTTCAAGGTCAAGGTCGCAGGAGCTATAAATGTTGTCTAAAAAACAGCCATTTTTCACATTTTCTCAATTTTCTCTGAAGTTTTTGAGATTGGATACCTCACCTATACATGGTATATAGGGCAAAGTAAGCACTATTTTTTTATACCAGTTTGGTTGATCTTGCTTCAAGGTCAAGGTCACAGGAGCTCTTTAAAGTTGGATTGTATACATATTTTGAAGTGACCTTGACCCTGAACTATGGAAGATAACTGTTTCAAACTTAATAATTATGTGGGGCACATGTTATACTTTCATCATGAGACACATTTGGTCACATATCATCCAGGTCAAGGTCACTTTGACCCTTATGAAATGTGACCAAAATGAGGTAGTGAACCACTAAAAGTGACCATATCTCATGGTAGAAAGTGCCAATAAGCACCATTGTGCTTCCTATGTCTTGAATTAACAGCTTTGTGTTGCATGACCTTGAATGACCTTGACCTTGGGTCAAGGCCACATGTATTTTGGTAGGAAAAATGTGTAAAGCATTTCTTAGTTTAGTGTATGATGTCATTGCTAGGTGTAGTTGATTGGCCTTGACCTTGAAGGTCACCTGAAGGTCAAGGTCATGTAAAGGTCAAGGTCAAGCATGTGAGTCGTATGGGCTTTGCCCTTCTTGTTGACTCACATGCGAAGCAAAAGTGAGTCTATGTACTCAGCCGTGTCGTCCGTCCGTCCGTCCGTCCGTCCGTCCGGGCGTAAAAAACTTAAACGTTGGATTTTTCTCGGAGACTATTAAGTCTATCAACACCAAATGTGGCGTGATGGTGGTCTCAAAAACAGCCATTTTTCACATTTTCCCAATTTTCTCCCACGTTATTGAGAATGGCGACCTTAGCTACAAGTGGTATATAGGTCAAAGCAAGCCCTATCTTTTGATACCAGTTTGGTTGACCTTGCTTCAAGGTCAAGGTCACAGGAGCTCTTCAAAGTTGGATTGTATACATATTTTGAAGTGACCTTGACCCTGAACTATGGAAGATAACTGTTTCAAACTTAATAATTATGTGGGGCACATGTCATACTTTCATCATGAGACACATTTGGTCACATATCATCAAGGTCAAGGTCACTTTGACCCTTATGAAATGTGACCAAAATGGGGTAGTGATCCACTAAAAGTGACTATATCTCATGGTAGAAAGTGCCAATAAGCACCATTGTGCTTCCTATGTCTTGAATTAACAGCTTTGTGTTGCATGACCTTGGATGACCTTGACCTTGGGTCAAGGTCACATGTATTTTGGTATGAAACATGTGTAAAGCATTTCTTTGTGTATGATGTCATTGGTAGGTTTAGTTGTTTGACCTTGACCTTGAAGGTCATCTGAAGGTCAAGGTCATATAAAGGTCAAGGTCAAGCATGTGAGTCGTATGGGCTTTGCCCTTCTTGTTATATATTGTGCTGTTATGAAATGCGTAAAAAAATATATGAAAAAAATCTAAATGGCACGGAGAAAAGTAAATGCAATGTCAGGTACGTCATCCCTCTTTAGGACTACCCAGTTTGAGTTGCATGATGCAGGCTGTATCAGTGAATGAATAAATTGCTGTATATGTTCTATGCCTAAGTAGGGACTGAACTAATAGTCACATTTGGATGACTTATCTGCTGTATTTCCATGTGGCGCCACTCATATTGAGTTATTCTGAGGTGGTGACAGGCTGTGTTGCAATGCAAACACAGTGTTTTATAGTGCTCCTCTTGCTAGTTTTCCATGGAATAAGTCTGGCTACTCTCTCCAAACACTTCCCCCTCCCAGAAGTCTGCGGGCCAGAGATGTACTTCTCAGCGTGCCATCTTCATGGCAATCAGCAGAGGATTGAGCTTTCGTCTCCACAGCACCAGTCCTGTGGAATTTACCTCTGGCACTACTCCACCCACAGCAGAATCTGAGACAAACATTCCTACTGAGGTGTTAAAAACTGCAGTTATAAACTGTTTCCAACAACGATCACTGAAGGTGCAACCTACACACACACACACACACACACACACACCTTCCCCCCCCCCCCCCCCCCCCCCCCCCCAGGCACTCATTTTGCCCATTGCAGCGGTTTTCTTCCTGGAGTATAAGCACTGTTTATTTCTCAATATGTCCACTTGTCTAAGAAAACTGCTGCCATGTGGAGACGGTGTGTGCTGGTGACGAGTCTACGTGCGCCTGTGTTCAATAGGAAGTGCTCCTAGTGGTTAATTGGCTGCTAGAGGCTTTGCATCAAGAGGCAAAACTCCAGGACCTCAGAAGAGTCCTGGAAACATCTCGTCCACCATAAGGGTCTCGGAAACTGATACATCTGTCTTATTGACCTCCGATTCACTGGGCCAGTTTGGCTGTTCAGTGACATACCATGGTCTTGAGTACATGTAAATTCATGGAAATGTATGTGTGCAAACTTACTGTGCAGCTTTTGGGTTGGAATTGCATGCTATGTAAATTCATTACATACACACATGCATACCCACATGCATACACACATATTCATACACACACATGCATACACCCATGTACACACATATGCATACGCACTTGCATACACCCATGTACACACACATGCATACACAGACACATTTATGCACACACACATGCTCACACACATACACATACACACACACCTGCACACACAACAAAGAACACATGCACACACACACTGTCATGCATGCACACGCACACACACACACACACACACACACACACACACACATATACACACACACACACACACACACATACACACACACACACACACACACACACACACACGAGAGGATCCAAAAGCTTGTGACGGAAAATGGGTTGCAATGAAGGGAAGACTGGGCTACAATATAAGAAGCTGGGAACCTTCTCTGGCAAAGAGCCAGTCTTCATCCCCCCAGGAAGGCCAGTGTCTGCTGCACTATTTCCACACACAGTGAGGGAATGTTCTGTGAATGTAATGATGTAGTGCAGCTTTGAAGAAATCTATTATCTACTGATCCACTATGTCCATAGTCATTCTGAAGAATGTTTTATTTCTAGCCAATGGACCGCAAAGAAAGAACTTCTTAATTAATCTTTTTGTCTTGACTGATGCCTGTAATACATTTGACAATTGAAAAATACAAGATTTGATTTCTGGTTTATTTTTCCAGAAGGCAGTTCTCCAGTTGGAAACAATCACATGAAGAATCGGTAAGTTTTGTCCTGTGGGCACCTAGGTACTCCCTTGAAAACAAAAGAAGTTTTCATCAAAATGAGATCCTAAGTCAGTCATTCCGAGAATGGAGCCTTCTGGCATGTCCCATGATGCTTCTCAAGAATTTCAAGTGAAGCTTTCTATAGTCTTGGCAGTCTGCAAAACATTTGTGACCTTCCAGTACAGAGGTCACCATGGAGGGAGGGAGGGAGGGAGGGTGTTTTACAGCCCATCCACCTTTGTAGGCTATGTAAGGCCATTAAGCACAAAAATTACAAGAATGGAGTAAGTCCAAGCCTTTTACGTATCAAGTAGGGAGATGCAGTGGAAATTGTTATGGAGGAAATGACTGAAAGTGTGTGTGTGTGTGTGTGTGTGTGTGTGTGTGTGTGTGTGTGAGCGCATGCATGCATGTGTGTTGGTGAGAGAGAGAGAGAGATTGAATGAAGTTAGATATGATTCACATCTGTAAATCCTCAGCAGAATAGAGAGCTTGAAAAGGTGCTTAGCAAGTGATACGGTGCTTATAAAACAAAACCTGGTATGAATGCAGGGTAGGGTCTTGGTAAGGCGAGAATTCCTCATTCCAGGCAGCATTGCAAGGGTTGCTCCAGCCTGAACACAGATATAAGGTTCTAGTGACCATACTGCACAGTGGTGGCCATACTGCACAGTGGTGGCCATACTGCACAGTGGTGGCCATGCTGCACAGTGGTGGCCATACTGCACAGTGGTGGCCATGCTGCACAGTGGTGGCCATACTGCACAGTGGTGGCCTTACTGCACAGTGGTGGCCATACTGCACAGTGGTGAACATATCGCACAGTGGTGGCCATATCGCACAGTGGTGGCCATACTGCACAGTGGTGGCCATACTGCACAGTGGTGACCTTACTGCACAGTGGTGACCATACTGCACAGTGGTGGCCATACTGCACAGTGGTGGCCATACTGCACAGTGGTGGCCATACTGCACAGTGGTGGCCATACTGCACAGTGGTGACCTTACTGCACAGTGGTGACCTTACTGCACAGTGGTGGCCATACTGCACAGTGGTGGCCATACTGCACAGTGGTGGCCTTACTGCACAGTGGTGACCTTACTGCACAGTTTTGGCCATACTGCACAGTGGTGACCTTACTGCACAGTGGTGGCCATACTGCACAGTGGTGGCCTTACTGCACAGTGGTGGCCATACTGCACAGTGGTGACCTTACTGCACAGTGGTAGCCATACTGCACAGTGGTGGCCATACTGCACAGTGGTGGCCATACTGCACAGTGGTGGCCATACTGCACAGTGGTGACCTTACTGCACAGTGGTGGCCATACTGCACAGTGGTGGCCATACTGCACAGTGGTGACCTTACTGCACAGTGGTGGCCATACTGCACAGTGGTGGCCATACTGCATAGTGGTGGCCATACCGCACAGTGGTGGCCTTACTGCACAGTGGTGGCCATACTGCACAGTGGTGACCTTACTGCACAGTGGTGACCTTACTGCACAGTGGTGGCCATACTGCACAGTGGTGACCATACTGCACAGTGGTGGCCATACTGCACAGTGGTGGCCTTACTGCACAGTGGTGACCTTACTGCACAGTGGTGGCCATACTGCACAGTGGTGACCATACTGCACAGTGGTGGCCATACTGCACAGTGGTGGCCATACTGCATAGTGGTGGCCATACTGCACAGTGGTGGCCATACTACTCAGTGGTGGCCATACTGCACAGTGGTGGCCATACTGCACAGTGGTGGCCATACTGCACAGTGGTGGCCATACTGCACAGTGGTGACCATACTGCAAAGTGGTGACCATACTGCACAGTGGTGGCCATACTGCACAGTGGTGGCCATACTGCACAGTGGTGAACATACCGCACAGTGGTGACTTAGTATTGATGCCTGTGGGGTGTGGATTGACATGTTGCCATCATCAAGACCAGAGCAAAGTCTCTGATGAGGATACAATCACTGACACAACAATTGGATGGGAAACAATACACCCACAGTGCATATGTCTGGCTGTTCCTTAGTCTTAGTCTATGGTATCGATTCTTGTTGATTCTGGCAAACATTTCCTGGTCTGTCTGTTATGTCTGTTTAGAAATACATGTAATCTCACATGGTAGTACTGATGTAACCTGGGTAACTCTGGCTGCCACATGGCCTTGACTTTAAGATTGCCTTGACCTTAATGACAGCCTTTCAAAGGATGCCTGGAGCTACTGGGATTGTTGCAGTATGTTTTGCTGAATCTGGAGTTGGTCATCTGTTTGATGCCAGGTTTAATTTGAACCTTACTATTTCAAAACTGCCATCAGTATTGCAGTACATGTATGTACCACATGGATGTACATGTGTGACATTGGCGGAACATAGTTGCTTTTGTTTGGCTGAAATCGGACAAAGAGCAATGATTCCTGTGAGGGACTTGGATCCTTCTAGATCCAGAGTTAAGGATGAGTCTTTGATGGAGAGACCCTCGGAGGGGTTCAGTTTTGTAGGCAGCTTGGCCTCTCCAGCCGTCAATATACAAAGGTGGCGAGGGCTATGGCAGAGTCAGCAGAGAAAGCATTGTGCTGGATCTGGATAAGCCGGAACACCCCGGACCAGAGTCCTACTGTCCAGCAGTAGCAGAAGCAGGCAGTCTCTGCCCCATGATGCATGCAAGATGTGCATAGAGATGAAGGCAGCAGACAGGCACCTGGAGCTATAACCAGGTGTGGCCCCCCCCCCCCCCCCACTCACCCCCCAAGAGTGTCAGGAAGTGGTAAAGGGCCAAAACGATTCCTGGTGGGGGGCTCTTCCACTGAAGACCATTGGTTGTCTCGCTCCGTTGGAAATATCTTACCACTTTGTTGGTTTTCGTTTTTGTTTCAACTAGTGTTTCTCTACATTGCACCTATTTTCCTCTTAGTCTGTTGCCTTTGTCTGAGGAAGTTGTTTTTTGTGTTTTTGCTCTTCAGAAAACTGGCTGCCATGAAAGAACATCTGAAACCGAATCCGAAGCTACGATTCTTTGATAAACCAAGATATATCAAGTAAATGTATTGTGTGGTCAAAGTTAATCAGTTTTCTGAAAAGGGGCTTGCCTCCTCTGGATTGGCAAAGTGTAGCAGCAGAAAGAGCTGATATGTTCTCTGTTTAGGAAAGTTCTGCCCTTTTTCACCGTGTACTAACGCATGCTTCTGACTAACAGTTTTGGTTTGTTGTGCTGATGCTCACTATAAAAAGTTCCAAAATGTTCCTCCTGTTTCATTGCACCGGACTGTTTCATTGCACCGGACTGTTTTTGCACTTTTGAAGTGACCAAGGTTAAAGGTGTTCCATCTATCAGACATTTAATTTATGCAGTAAAACAAACCACAAAAAAGGTATGCACTTTGAGCAACAATTATTAATGAGCGAAAAGTTGAAATAAAATTAAAGGTGGGAAAAAAGAGGAGAAAACAGTAGTTTGCAGGAAGAACTGTAAGAGAACAGCAAAAACAATTTTAAATCCCATTACCCTTCCCAGCAAATAACTATTTCTTCAACTGTCTTATGATAGTATATGAAAATATGGCATGAAACTTTCTTGATGTTATGGGAGAGAGGAGAAGAGCTGTTGTAATCTGTTCTGGTGGCCTTTTAGCTCATCCTCCAATAATCAAACCAAAATATTTAGTGTAGCCGAGGCAACTAGCTATCTAGTTGCGTTTCCACGTGGAGAGACATGGAATTAATGTCAACAAAAGAAAAAGTGAGTATGATTGTCTAAAATCAGGTTTTGGCTGTCAATCTGACACACAGTAATATGAACATAATCTTTTAATCTCTACAAAAACATTATCTGTAGATGAAAAAGCTTAGGAACAATTTCTTCTCCCTGAATTGTAGAGTTTGAAGTTGTTTATTTGTTGTTTAGAAATCATGCATGGTTTTGATTAAATTTGCTGGACAAGCATTTTCATTCACTTATTTTGTTGACATGTATAGACATTTGTTGATATTTACAATTTAATGCAAATTTGGGATATTTTTTCACCTTTCAGTTTTTATGTCTAATGTGTAACATAGCTTTTATCTGTCCCTCGCTGCCATTCCAGTACTAAAAAAACAACACACAGAGAAGTTGCGGTTATCACTACCCAACCAACCCTTTTTTTTCCCCCGCTGACCCTAAACGTTTTTTGGGGAAAGATATATAAAATATAAATAAATCGAAGGTAAACAACAAACTGCATGCTGTTCCATCTTCCCTAATGAACATTTTAAACTAAAAAGGTGTTTTCAGCAAAAGATAAAGATTTATTTATGTTTGGATTAATCTACTGTAATAATAGTTTTTCTTAAAACACATAAATACACACACAAATGTGCACAGTCTCAATCCTTTAACTCATTCAAGATGCAGAATTTCTAGTGCGTCTGTCCCCTGAAATCGCAGGAAAATGGACCAAGTTTGAAAAATCATAGTAAAATAAATACTGTAGCTACAAAGCTAAACTTGGTATGGCTAGAAAGGTCTTTCTTTGCCAAAACTAGCCAAAGGCTGCACTTTGTCAAGCTAAGAAAACACTACACTAGCCATGACAGTAAGTAGAGCCACTATTTTGAAAAAAATAGGTCTTTCACCCAGCTCTTTCTCAGAGTGCCCACTGCTTGTTTCTTGGTCTAGAGCTCTATAAAAAAGTTAACTTCAAAAAATGGCGCAAAAACACACTGGAGAAATTTTGTGATGATTGGGATTATTAGTCCTGAGTTACAATCAATATGAGCCTACAATGAAGTACGGATGATGGCGAGGTCAACCTCGTTTCAGCCAGCATGACAGCTTTGCTATCATCCTCGCTCTCTGATGCCTCATCATTAGTGAGAGGAAAAAAAGGGATCATCTACATCAGTTCTTATCTCATACAAAGCATCCACTTCAGCATCAGAACCCTCCTCTACAGCAATTTCCACTCGCTCACCCACCTCGCGCTGCGATCGACGCTACGCCGCCATCGCTGTTTACTTTGTGCCTCGTAGTGCATTGCTGATAAAGGTTATGGTCTGGCCGGGAAAGATTTGTGTGTTGATCTAAAGCTGGCAAACTATAGTACAGAGACGAATTCAAGACTAGACTAGTTCCCTAAACCATATTTTCCTTGTTGAAAGGGGGTAAAAATATGCTAATGTGGTAGGCTCAATTGAGCCTACGCGTCGTGAACGACTACGTTTGGCCCGTAGGCTCATATGAGCCTACGCGTCGCAAATGAGTTAAAACTGAAAAAAGGGGGGGGAGGGGGGGGGGAGGCTGACCCAGTATTTGGGGGGGGGGGGGGGGGGGGCCAAGTTACTGTAACTACAACTTTTTGTGTGTGGCCTAACCCAGGGGCCTGTTCAAGAGGCGTACCGGTTGATACCGTTCGTCTCTTGAACGACTTGGTACGGCTACCGGTACGTACCGCACCGGAAAGCTGTTGCGCCTGTATAACCAAAATGGCTGCCTTCGGGGAAAGGAAGAAAGTCGTCATCACAAATATGCGCTGTGGCACGCATTTCGACCTGTGATTATTACCCAGCCTATGCGAGACGTTACAAGAAGTTAAGCTGATATTGTACTTTTCTTTTTTAAAAGAATAACTGCTCTGAAATAATTACCGGGCAAGATGTGAGCAAACATTTCCACAACAGATGGCAAAACAATTTCAAGGGAAGCAACTCTTAATTCTTACATTAGCCCTTATTTTGTTGTGTAACCTCCCTTGAAGTGAGCATCAAACTATTCTTGCTTACACCAAAGATTATAGGTTACACAAAGATAGTTCATGCCGAGCTTTTGCTCTTTGAAGTTACAAGCAGCTAAAATTGCAGCGCCCCAAGCGGCCAGGACAATGGGAGATGCTTCTGCGCATGTCCGCGAGCCTATAGTCCGTTTCAACATTGCACATTTAAAATGGTGGACATAGTCTCGCTTCGCGCAGAAAAAGCTGAATTTGGGGACACTAGAAACCCCATCCAAAGAAAATGTAAACCATGAACAGCATTAATTTATCAAAGCTGTATGTTGAATGCATCAAGAGGTATTGAAAGCTCCTACTTTTTAACAATCGAAATGCAGGTCACTGCAGAACCACGTGTGCACGGGTCGACGTGATCGCAACGTTTGGTGACCCTGTTCTCTCTGTGTTAAAAATTATTATTCTTCAAATCGGTCAAATAGTGACGTCACTCGTTCTTCAACCTTGGTAGTTGATGACGTTATCGGAAATTTTAGAATTAGGTCCATCGCACATCTGTTGCTGTTGTTTAGGGTCTATTCTTTGGAAAAATCTTTGCCCTTGTTTAAATAGGTTAGCATAGGTTTCAGCCCCAGCTTAAAAATAGTTACCCGTTCTTTCCTAAAAAGGTGTTCTAGGAAAAAGTAACCTTACATTACCCACCTTGCTTTGTCTCTTGGAAACCTGAAGTACGAAAGCTCTGGGCGTTTCTTTCTGTTGTTGCTACAGTTAATAGCGCTGCAGTGGTCACTCGCAAACCTGTGTTTTTCCGCCATGTTTGTGCGAAGTCTCCAATAAATCCTATAATCATGTGACTAAATACAGTGCAATGTTGAAACGGACCATAGGCATCTCCCATTGTCCTGGCCGCTTGGGGCGCAACGTGTCTCGATCCTCACAACATTGAGCTTATGAGCTATCTTTGTGTAACCTATAATCTTTGCTTACACCAAGTCAGCACTGTCGTTTTGACATAAATTTCTATTCGAGCGATGCCGAGCATTCATGCACAGCTACAGCTTAACGTATTTCATCAGCTTCCACAAGGAACGAGCAGTCTGCAGCTGCTGGTTTAGTCATTTGGTTAAGAAGCGCAATCTGCGACGATGAGAAGGCATCACTGAAGCCATCTTGGCTACCGTTCGGTCATAACGAGTCGTTCAAGAGTGCACATTGGTTGCTCGGCTACTGGTCGGCTACCGGTGGGTCGTCTTGAATGCACGGCAGCTGTCAGCTTGACCCAGGCTGCTACCTTTCATATTTGCATACTCTGACTCATTGTGACTATATTTAGCAGTCCTTAGAGTAAAAACGACTGACAACCCCACCCCCACTTGCTAGCCTGCACCTGGACTGGGCAGCCAGGGATGGTACTGTGTATGGGACGGTCAACTGAGGAGAAGTACATGTATAATGCAATGTTATATTTTTGTTTTTATCTTAGTTTTCATTTTAAAAATAATATACATATAATTACCATATTGATCTTGGACACTTCTGTCAGCATTCATTAACAAAATTGAGTTTGATTTTTACATGTGTGTGTGTGTGTGTGTGTGTGTGTGTGTGTGTGTGTGTGTGTGTGTGTGTGTGTGTGTGTGTGTGTGTGTGTGTGTGTGTGTGTGTGTGTGTGTGTGTGAAACATGCTTTAATTCACATGACAAATTCTTCATCCCCTTTCTGTCTCAGTGTCTATTATCACTTCCACTCTGTTGAATTTTCTTTGAAAGCTTTTACAGTTTGCTTTTAAAAGATCAAACCAGAGAGCGCTGTGAGAGGGCAAACCTCCACCAAGAAAGCCGCATGTTGAACTCTTCCACGGTCATTTTAGTTCATTTTAGGGGCTGAAAGCCATTTCTGAGTGCGGAATGCATAGGCCAACATCATTGATAGTTTGATGTCATCAACTTTGTGATGAGTTTACAAAGTTACTCTGAATGCTTCTAATTCCAGATTGAGATAGTAGATAAGCTCTAATTCCAGATTGAGATAGTAGATAAGCTCTATTTCCAGATTGAGATAGTAGATAAGCTCTAATTCCAGATTGAGATAGTAGATAAGCTCTAATTCCAGATTGAGATAGTAAATAAGCTCTAATTCCAGATTGAGATAGTAGATAAGCTCTAATTCCAGATTGAGATAGTAGATAAGCTCTAATTCCAGATTGAGATAGTAAATAAGCTCTAATTCCAGATTGAGATAGTAGATAAGCTCTAATTCCAGATTGAGATAGTAGATAAGCTCTAATTCCAGATTGAGATAGTAGATAAGCTCTAATTCCAGATTGAGATAGTAGATAAGCTCTAATTCCAGATTGAGATAGTAGATAAGCTCCAAAACTGAATGGATTATGTTCCTTGGGTGAAACCCGGACCTTCCACCAAATTTGATCTGAATCCGTTTTGCAGCTTTTTGAGTTATTTTGTTAAATGACTAACTAGTAAATGAACTGAGAGTAAAACATAACCTTTTTGGTGGAGGTATTAATACTTCGCAGTTCATGTAACTGTCACACTGAATTGCGGTACCTTTGAAAAGACACTGTCAGACATCACACATGGACATATGGTCAGGGTTGCATGCAGCTGGAGCTGCTAGTGTTGGCAGCAGCTGCAAAGACATTTCCACTGTTCCAGGCCACCCTTTGACAGTGTGGATGAGGCCTTTGAGCATCGGCGTAAAGTGCGCTCAGCCACAGTCTTCTCCTTCATGGACTGGTCTAAAGTTCCCAAGCTGGAGGAGCGGCGGCAGCTCCTGGAACCCTTCAAGATGCCCGAGATGATCACCTGTGTCTTCCGATAGACCACTCCTGTGGATCTCATAGCCATCCTGGATGGCTGCGGATGTCATTTAGTGGGCAGATTCTGCCACCCTCTGAAAGAAGGTTTCTTCAGCCACTCCCGGTGTGTAGGACAGTTACTTGTCATGTGACAGATGACTTTTTCCACTCTTCTGATGCTCAGGCATCCTTTGATCGACAGCTTTTTCAGTCACTCAAGATGCCTCATGTAATCAGCATCTTCTAGTGTACATTGGCATAAATAATTCATGACAACTGATCTAAAAGACCAGCATCTTCTGATGTGCAAGTGCACTGGTCCTTCAGGTTGCATGCGACAATTACCGGACTTGTTGTTTGACATGTCAGTGAATCCTTGAGAACATCCAAGACGATCATAGCGTTTCCCAGTGGACAGAGGTCAAGCTTCTCCTGCATGGCCTGCTTCCTGCTGTTGTCTGCCGTGAGGACATGTGCTTTACTTACACAGCATTACAACTGTGTTTCATTAGAGTCACGTTGTCCACAATTTGCTGAACTCATTCACAAACACAGGCAGTGATTGTTTGCCTTATTCCGAAGATTTTCTTACAATAATCTTAAGAATGTGACACTACTTGATTCATCAAGTCTGGCCACAAGCCTTATCCATGCTAGTCTAGGTTGGTAATGTTTTTATATAAATAAATTTGTTTACTTCTACTGCAGATGCTAAAATACTCCCACCATTTCACAGGGAAAAGGCAGCCTTATGTGTCTTTTATTTTACATCTGTGAGCAAATGTTAATAACATTCACAGTGCAGGTGTGCCAAAGTTGTTTTGCACTGCAGCATTTCTTATCCACAGATACGCTTCGAGCTTCTACTCCAGGAAGGAACCTGGCCTAGTTCTAATGTTACAGTGTGCCTCACCACCAGTTTTTAGTCTTGTAGCAAAGTGTTTGCTTTTCCTTTTTAATTAGATGTTTACATATGGAGCAAATTTTACCAAGCCTCGTACTTTGTGGAGAAAGTTCCACAACTCTGTGATGTGGCTCAGATATCACAAAGTATTTATGTTGCACTAGTGTAAAACTGTGCACTGCAGTGCCATGTTTGATGTTGACTTGTGCACTTTGCTCGCTTGATTTGCACCAAAGAACAATGTTTCGCCCTGTGCTGCCTGCCTGATCAGTATTCTCTTGGTACTGGAGTAACAAGCTAATGTGACGATACAAAACAGTATTGTATTAACCATTTTTAATTAATCAGATTCCAACGCCAATTTCCATTTTCTCTCATCTCTGTCCATGCCAGTGCTCTGTAGTTACCAAATCCATGTTGTCCGAGCTGTTGCAGTCATTATCTTAGGGAGTAGTTTTCACTCACCATGGCTTTTTAGTCTGGAAGCTCCTCCAACAAAGAAGATTGTCCAGAATAATATTATCATGGAAATATCAAACAGTATTACTGAAAATAAGTATTTCAATGTTTAGACTGAAGATATATATTGAGTCTTTTAATGCCAGCATTATTACAGTTGACATGTATATATACATGTGTATGTTACTACTTTATATTTCATATTTCTCCTTGGCCTCCTTTGTGTTTCCTTCCATAATTACATAAAAGTCTCTGTTCAACTTTCCCTCTTTTCTTCTCTTTTTTCCCTACCTGGATCCTTGTTTTCTGCCACCATTCATACTCTTCACACCCTCTCATGGTGACGATACAACACATTGAAGCACACCTGTGATAGGGCTGTGGACCTGTGCAGCATTCACGGCATTTTCAGGAAAGGTGGTTTTATAGTCGGGGACAGACTCGGCATGTCAATAAGGAAACTAAAAAGCACATGAGAAGTTTTTGGTCTGAAAATGGGGAAACTTTGCAACACAAGAGTCTGTACTAGCATTTCCCCAGCATATTTGGCACTGTCCTGATTTCCAAATGACCATTAAGCTCTGGGGATTTCTGCCCTTGAAATATGGAAGTGAAGCAGTATTATTACCATGGACCAGCATTCCCATGTATCATGAACAGTATTTTCTTCCTCTTGCCCCACCCCCCACCCCCAACCCCCCATTCAAATTTACTTTCTTAGTTTCCGGCTGAGGAGCATTTTGGGGGTTTGTATTGTACCCTCCAATGGGAACACAACAGCCTTCTTGTACTTATCAAAAGAGCAATGGAAAAAGTATGTTTATGTACAGACTTGCTGCCTTTGATCAGTTTACATTGATCTGTATGCTCAGATTTGTAGAGACTGTCTCTACAGTGTGTTTGATATGATGTCTCATATGCCACTTCCCAAGGAGTCATATTTATGTACTGTTGCCATTCAAGTTTTTATTTCCTGCTTTTGTTTGACCTCAAACGATTTTCGCAGGAAGGGAAATAAGTTCAGCATTGCGATTTTTTTCTGGGTTCACATGGTTGAATCTCTGCAATGAAGTTGCTTTTTTCCTCCTAGAGACAGCAAGCTCAGTGATAAAGTGACTAAGTGACTCAGGAACAAAGCAACTAAATGACGGATTTGACTGACAACTGACGGGCACAAACGCAGATGAGAAAAGTTAAACGTAAAGGGCTGGTCTTATGATGTATGTTTATCTTGTCACTTGTTTTGGGTAGCTCCGCAAATGTTGAGTCCTTATATAGCTAAATAAGGCTGACAGTGACAGGCCTTTAAATAAAATCCATGCATTCATTCGTTCATTGGTAATGCCCCACGTTCTTGTTCTTGTACTACATGAATGGTGGAGTGACAGGAATAAATAAATCAATTAATGAAGTTTTACTGCCTCTGTAGGCTATGCAAGGCCATTATAATACTGAAAATTACCCAAATAATTCAAAGACAGCGAAAATCAAGTCATGGTGTCCCTATTTATTTGCCTCCTGAATCACATGAGGAGACGTACCCCCAACCCACAGGGGGTCCTGGGGTCCAAGTGGAGGAGGCCCTGCTCAACAGGTGTCTTGTCACTGCTCTGGCACCAAGGGGTGGGTCTGTTGTCTTGAAAATATTCCAGGGGTGTAGACTGAAATTCGACAAGGCCATTCCTTTGATTAATTTTTGTACCATTTGTAACAAGTTTTCTGTAGTCGCATCAGTGTGTCAATTTTGACTTGTTTCTAAGTGCCATCAGATTTCGGCTGATGAAACAATTATTTTGTGCCAGGTTTGTTCACCTGCTGCTAGTTTGTTTTTTGTTTTTCAGTATACATCTGTCAAGTTTCAGGTATCTGCATATTGTAGCATTTTCACCAATTTCTCTCCAATTACTAAACAGACTCTTTAAACATTGACATGTCTTATGTACAGACTATTGGAGAGACTCTTTTACATGCGATGCCAACAGTAAACTCAAGTGGAAATGAAGATTTTACAAAGGGTTATAATGGCAGAATGATCTGTTTTTGTCTTTATACGTTATTTACAGTGATGGCTTTCATGGGTTAGTTTCCCACGAGTGGTCCATCACAAACTGCCTCTCTGTGACTATCATCTGCTTTTCTAATATGGTTTGTGTATAGGGAGTGATTGATTAGATGTGTACTAGATATTGGTTTAGAGTGAACTTTCTTTACAATGTAGATATCATATATATACAACTCATTATGATTCAGAACTGCTCAAAATCTTAACAATAACAGTCAACAAATCTGCCATTATGAAATTGGAATACTTATGTCAAAAAGTGCCAATTCCAGTTTTTAAAAACTACCAAAAGCTAAAAAGCAAACATTGTTAGAAATGTGCCTTATTTGAAGTTGTGTTTAAATTGAAGAGATCATTGTAATTACAGGGAATGCAACAAGTACGTTACCATCCTGGTCCAAAATGACCACTAAGCCTGTACCAGGCAAGTGCAGACTTTACAGGCTACAGGTGGTTGGGGACCTGACAGTTGTGATATGCACATTCTGTGACTGCTGTGTCTGGGCAGATCCACTATGGCAGGGATAAGTTTGGAACAGGCTGCCGCCATCTGTGATACTTTTTACATTTGTATGCCATATTTACATCAGCTCTGCATAAATAAAGTGTTTGATCTTGATTGGTCTCCATCTTTTACCTAAAGGACAAAGTTGAAAGGTGTC
Source organism: Theodoxus fluviatilis (assembly GCA_034096865.1). Lineage (NCBI taxonomy): Eukaryota > Metazoa > Mollusca > Gastropoda > Cycloneritida > Neritidae > Theodoxus > Theodoxus fluviatilis. The sequence goes on along the minus strand of JAWQFJ010001460.1, from coordinate 75,112 downwards.
AGGATTGACAGGTGTGTGTTATTCAGTTTCTCTCTCCCTGTCATTCCTTGTTCTTTGTTGACCAATACTGTCATACATGTCTGAACAAGTGTAAAGCGTTCTCTCTCTCTTTGTTAAAGATGGGTGTTTCTTAATGTTGTGGCCTTATATAGCCTACAAGGCTGATAGGCCCTTAAACTCCATCCATCCATCCATCCATCCATCTCCCTCCCTCCCTCTCTTTCTGAGTTTCTCTCTCCCCCTCACCGGTGGCCTACACATTAAACTTGTTCAGTACTCTCTCTCTCTCTCTCTCTCTCTCTCTTTCAGATGTGAAGCACAATTCTTTTCAGTGAATGCATCCCTGGTGAATGTAGGTGTATATCTACCCCAAAGGTCTCAGTCTGGCAAAGCAGACAGCTGGTCATTGAAGGAGGCTTGGTGCGGCCTCACTCACTTGTATGTATGCAGACTGAAGAATAGCACTAACACTCACACATGCAATCCTAAAACACACACATTTGTATAGACTACTCAATTAAAACTCTCTCTCTCTCTCTCTCTCTCTCTCTCTCTCTCTCTCTCTCTCTCTCTCTCCCCCCCCCCCCCCCCCCCCCCTCTCTCTCTCTCTCTCTCTCTCCCTCTCACCGGTGGCCTACACATTAAACTTGTTCAGTACTCTCTCTCTCTCTCTCTCTCTCTCTCTCTCTCTCTCTCTCTCTCTCTCTCTCTCTCTCTTTCTCTCTCATCACACATCATGCAGATAGAGGGAGTGCCAGACAGAAATTCAGACACATGCAGAGAGTGGGGAAAGACGGACAAATACACTACACAAACACAAAGTACTAATGTGCCCCGAGCTGATGGCAGGGTTTGACAAAGATGCTTTTCCAAGAGCGCCAAAATTGGTGAGTGGCTTGTATGCTGTAGACTGCTGAGGACTGCATCATCGGGGAGAAAGAGAGCTTGCACGCGCTCCAGTCGAACGGTTGCAAACTAACCTGCTTAGATTTGTACCTCGAGTACGTAGACAGAGTAGATGGTAGCATGAACTATAATTTTGGTGGTGCCAGTTTCCGAGTTGGAACAGAATCATGTCTATGAGTTTGACGATCCGTCACACCGAACGCGTGGCATTGACCAGGTGGAAATGCGATTTCCCTGCCGTAACGGCGTAAGGTTAAAGGTCTCCTTCTCGACCGCAGCACAGCATAGGGCTCATGCATAGGTAAAAGTGAAATATATCGGTCTCTCGCAACCCGCCGTAAAAAAGTATGGTCAAAGGTTGTATACACCAATGATCGTGTACATTTATTATACAGGAATTTCTCGTTTGGTACGATTGAAATACTTGGGAAATACGTCGCGGAGCAGGGAGACAACTCTGATGGAGCATTATCGTGTGGTTCGTTAGAAACAAAATATGTATCTCATGTATGTTGATGAAATAATCATATTGCCGAATAAACTTTTGACCGATCAGGGGAACCACTGAGGAAGTTGTGATTGCTATTTACACTTTTCATTACTTGTAAAATCATGGTGCCTTGTTTATTTTCATTTCACCAGCACATTCGATCGGTCACGTGAACTTCTGGGAATTTCCCATTCTTTTCTTGGAGTTGGTGCAAGTTCTTCATTTTGTCCACGTAGACGGCTTTTCCGAGTAATCGGCGGCTTGACGTGTATGCTAAATTAAGCATTGTACCGAGAAATTCCCTCTGCTTCTGGGAATCTCCATTTTCACTTAGTCTTGCTTGTATATAACACCACTGGCGTTTACAGGAGGTTCATTTCGTCGATTCACATGTACGCCGGTACGGTGCATTAACATGATTAAGCGTACGGACTCACCGATTGATGTGCTACATGCCCCCAAGTCGTCGACGAGAATGACGAGCGATAAGTCAGCTACGTAGGAGCTCCTCGACCAGAGGAAAGTACCCGGCAGCATCTGTCTGAGTTTTCATTTTGACTCTTGACTTTCATCTGGCGCTCGCCTACCTCTCTGACCGATCTCTCTGGTGACAGAGAAATACGTCCCGACACCGCACAGTTTGCCAACCTGGAGATCGAGGATGAAAGCGCGAATTTACTTTCTAATGGAAACATGAAAGCACAGTTGGTTTCACGGACCTTCCGAGAAAAACAGTCGTACGAGCATCCCTGCAACTCTAGGACAATTAACTCTGCATGCTTTACAGACGATTTCTTTGTGCTGAAAGTGAACGCAGACAGGGATCCGAAATGCTGACTGATCGGAACAATTTCATAGTGTTTCTTTGTGTTGTACGTTGTGCTTTTATGCATATGATAAATGTAATTTGATTGGTACTAATTTTGCACTGGACGAAGAGCCAAAAATTTACAGCATGTCGCAAATAATTCCACTTTTCTGCAATACTTGTATGAAAAGTTTCAGTGGTCCGGAATAGGCCCAGCAGCACTGAGTCCATAGACCACCAGCGGAAGGAGGCCAGCAGACAGCAGGCTGGTCAAGGAGGAAATGCACTCTTCTGCAGCTATTGCAACAAACAGTGCAACTCTTTGATGCAGTATAGAGAACACAATGAATCTCCCATGCACCTGGCTGTGGTAGAATGAGCCAGGCGGTTCAACTCACCAGCTCCATCGCCTGCTCCTCAGGGAAGCACTCAGTTGGATTCACAAGTATCTGCTCTGGGAGATCATTTTCAACAGCTCAGAATGAATGAGGGTGCCAACAAAATGGCTGGAAAGCAGAGCTATGTCTTTGACGGCGATAGAGGCTACTGCAATGTCTGTGATTTGGAGCTGACATCCCATGCCCATGCTCGACAGCACCTGAATGGGGAGAAACACAAGAAGAAGGAGAGGCAGTTTGTGCAGGGGACACTTGGGGGGAATTTATCCTGTGCTCTGTGTCAGGTACCTTTCAGTGGCCAAGAAAATGCCCAGCAACACATGGCCAGTGAGCGGCACAAGAGGAGGGAGACAGAACTTGCAAGAGGAACAGTGCCCATCACTACAGGTCTGCCAGTTGACTTGACTGCTAGAGTAGCAACTCCTGCCATGGCCCAAGTTTCCCCTCCTCCCCCTGCGTCATGGCTTGTTCAGCCTGGGACTCCAGCCACTCCTGAGAAGCCCAGAATGCAGCCAGAGCCTGCTATGGAGTATAGTTTTGATGGGAACAGAGGCCACTGCCTTGTCTGCGATATTGAACTGACCTCTCCTGAACATGCCAAGCAGCACCTGGCTGGAAGACCCCACAAGAAAAAAGCTGAAAGGAGAAAGACAACCACTCAGATTGCCAGCTATCCTCTCTACTGCCAAGTCTGTCAGGTTCAAATGCCAGACCAGGCAGCTGCACAGAGCCACTACGCCCGTGAAAACCACAGGCAGCATGAAGGTCAGTTGCAGCAGATGCACGTGTTTCCAGCCAGACCCCAACCTACGCCACTGGAGTCGGAAGACACGGAGAAGAAGATGAAATGGTATGCAGAGGAAGCAGCGAGTTCTGGAAAACAGAGGCCCCTCCATGAGACGCTGTCTAAAAGTCCTGGAAATTCAGAAAAATCTGCACCATCTCCAGCCCATCCTGTGACAGCTACTGGTCTTCAAGACACTCCTCAACCTTTCTCAACTGCTGCCACTACAACAGCATCAGCTGATGCAAAGACCAGTTTAATCTGCAGACCGTTTGAGGCCACCATGAGCTCCACTCCTTCCAGCTTTGCTGAAATCATACCAGCCTCCCAGCCCCCTGTTGCTCCAGACCCAGCCCACTCGTCTCTCAGCTTCTCCAGTCTCAGAGAAACTCATGACTCTGATGACGAGACACTGGAGTTCATGGACAAACCTTCATTTGCAGATAAACAGCCTCAAGTCACCCCTGACTTCCTGGACACCACATCACAGAGTCCCACAGTCAATCCGACAACCAGCAGCCTCTCCAGTGAGAGCGGTGCACCCTGTGATCAGAGTGCTGATGCAGATCAGACTTCTGTGATGAAGGCTCACAGTCCGAGCAATGGTCAAACAGCAGTCACCGAGGTAAGCTCTGCAATTAAAATGCCAAGAACTGCTCTCTCAGACCATAAGGGCCCCTATGAAATAAATTCTACAGAAGGCTTGGTTTGTTATGCATGTGATGGACTAAGGATACATGACTGCGAAACCATATTGCGACATCTAGATGAAAGCAGCCACTTAAGGAGAACGAGTGAATGGAACCGAAAAACACTGCTCTCATCTGAGAATTGGCTCAGATCAAGTCCACCACCAGTCATGAAGACAAAAGCAGACCCCTCACAGACAGTATACAACTCCCCTCTCCCTCAAAAAGTCGGCACTGCAAATGACCCAAACAGCAACATTTCTGGGACTAGCCCGGTACTGGTCACTGAGGAAAGCCCTGTAACTGAAACATCAAAAACTACTCAAGTGAACCATGCTGTCCCATTAGAATTCACTCAAGATGGAGCTTTGGTCTGCTATGCCTGTGAAGGTGAGAAGATAAATGGCAGGAAGGCCATTGCCCAACACGTAGGAGGGAATGCAAACCACGAGGAAAGGATGAAGAAGTGGATCGGAAGCAAACTGTCCCAACCAGACAATCAGCGCAGATCAAGTCCACCACCAGCCATGGAGATGAAAGCAGGCCCCTCAATGACAGCCTACAACTCCCATCTCCCTCAATCAGTCAGTGCTGCAGATGACCCAAACTGCAATATTTCTTCTTCCAATTCCACTCTCAGTGGCAGGAGTCCTGAGAAGCCAACAGGTTCACCTGGACAGAATTCTTCTGATGTCCAGCAGAAAATGTGGACTTCTTTGAAAGGAGGACAATTGACAACAGAACCTAGGCCACCTCAGCAGACTGACAGGGAGGCTGCTCCTGCTGGAAACCCAGGAAGTTCCTCATCATCTCCAGCTCATTCTAGGATTGCAGGTGTGGACACTCGTCAGTCTGCCTCAACTACTGCTACCACCCAGCCAGCAACTGATGCTAACTTCATACCAGCCTCCCAGCCCCCTGTCACTTCAGACCCAGCCCACTCGCTTCCCAGGGAAACTCATGACTCTGATGATGAGACACTGGAGTTCAATGAGAATCTATACAGCATGCCACCATCTTCCTACAACCTTTCAACCAGGTCAGGCACTGCAAAAAAGTCTCCCAGCAAGGCCGATTCACCAGTCATAGACCCAGTGGTCAACTGTGCAACACCTGTGCCCATCAAGCAGAGAGTTGCCATAGTCACTCCTGGCAAGCAGGCTAGTGAAGGAAGGGGAAATCCTACTGATACATCCACCAGTACATCTTCTGATACATGCCATGATGCACCCGGAGGTGCTGGCGGAGGGAAGCCAAGACCTCACAACCCCCTGAAGAACAGGTCACGGAGAGCCAGAACGGTGGGGCTGGGGCTGGGGGGAGAAGGAGACAGCAGTGGAGAGGACGATGTTGGTCTTGCAGAGACATTAGACAAGCAGCGTTCTCTTGGAGGCACCACTGAAGACAGTGTTAACTTTGATGTGAATCTGGCCTCCACTGGGTCTCAGTATGGTACTCCTCCCACATCCCTCACTTCCCAGCCAGGAGATCCTGGTTCTGGAGGGTCAGCGAGGCAAGGGTGCAGGCAGAGGACCTTGGGGCTGACAGATTCCAACCAGGATGACCTGGATCAGCCGGTATCACTCCCCTGTCCAGCAGTCCTCCCTGGAACTCCTCTCAGTTCCCGAGCAGGGGCAGGTCTTCCTCTTGCTATCAAAAGGCCTTTCCCATCATTCAAACATTACTGCCAAGACTGCAAAAGACCCATGAATACCCTGAAGGCTTACAATGACCACATCAATGGGCAGGCTCACAAGCAGAAGGTGGCCAGCAAGGCTGCCCCAAAGCGAGAGCTGGGCATGACACAGAAGACACAGGATGCCCAGCAAGCCAGGCAGGCTGCACAAAGAGACATCATCAACATGGAGCCTCGGTCCTACCAGCTGGAACTCTTCTGCAAGGCCATGGAATCAGACAGCATCATCTTCCTGCCCACAGGTCAGTGTTGGCCTCTGTCTTACTGGTCAATTTGTGTGGCTGTCTTGACTTAGAATACAAACTGAAAAGTCTTATTGATGCACGTGACTATGATTATTTTGGTGACACTGAAATATAATCAAAATATTTCTCAGTGTGTTCTGTGTCGAGAAGGTCTTACTCTGGTTTTCCTCTTGTACAACTCTTTGAGAATGTAGCTGCTTTTTTTGCAAAAAAGCCTCTCAGATGATTTAGTAGGGTCTGTTCAAGGAATGTCTGGATAGAACCAATTTGTTAAGTTCAGCAGTGTGACATGGCATTGCAGGAACGGGAAAGACAGTCATCGCTGCCATGGTGGTCAGCCACATGCTGCATCTGAACCCCACTCGCCCAGTCCTGTTCCTGGTGGACAAGGTCCTCCTGGTGCTGCAGCAGGGTCAGGTCATCGCCCGTGAGCTCAAGAATCGACATATCCTCAGGTAGGAGGAGGGTTCAGGCAGTGTGTAGGGAGTCCCTCAGGAGGAAGTGTGTTGACTGCTGGAACGTTCCCTGGATGTCAGCTGTGTGACCTGAGAGCTTGGTCTGATGGAGTTTTTCAGAAAGGGCGGAGGGAGTGACGTTCTGAGGGAAAACCACGTGTGGATGTGAGGTGGCAGGTTGTCAGTTGGAGATACTCTTTGGAACATGATTGCCTTTCTGGTAGTGCATGGCTTGTAAGAATTCTTTGCTTCTATGTTTAATCACAGGGGATAAGGGAGGGAGTAATGGTGGAAGAAGACTATACAAATGAGCTTGGGGATAGAAATGAAGGTGCTTGACATGGGAGTCTCACCTTCAATTGAACTCTCCTATGAGCTGTTTTATGTAGTCTGTTTACTTTGTCACTATTTTTGTCACTTCTTTCTCTTTCAGGCTCAGGTTGGATCATGACAGTGAACTAGTGACAAGAGAGCTCAAAATCACACGTGTGTGTGGAGACCTACAAGCAGTGGACGGCATACCCTTGTACAGGCATGATGTCATTGTGACCACTGCAGGTGAGCTGGTTTTGATTGAAACACTGGATTCTCTCTCTCTCTCTCTCTCTCTCTCTCTCTCTCTCTCTCTCTCTCTCTCTCTCTCTCTCTCTCTCTCTCTCTCTCTCTCTCTCTCTCTCTCTCTCTCTCTGTCTCTCTCTGTCTGTCTCTCTCTCTCTCTCTCTCTCTGTCTGTGTGTGTGTCTCTCTCTCTCTCTCTCTCTCTCTCTCTCTCTCTCTCTCTCTCTCTCTCTCTCTCTCTCTCTCTCTCTGTGTGTGTCTCTTTCTGTCTCTCTCCCTTCCCCTCTCTCATCCACTCTCATAGACCATATATACACAAACACTGACAACCTCTTGACAAGTAAGCAGGTACCTAAGTTAGGGATAAGTGATCACTTTCCCACACTATGCTCCCTCTCCTCTAAAGTCAAAAGAAGTCCAAAGAGAACGCACACTACTATTCACTATCGATCCTTTAAACATTTTGATGCTGATTCATTCCTTGACAATTTAAAACAAATGCCATTTCATGATGTCCTCAACTATTCTGACCCTGACATGGCCCTTCATTTCTGGTATGACCTATTTCTCCAAACTGTAGAAAGACATGCTCCTATGAAACGGAAGAGAGTCAAGCATTTAAAACTCCCACCTTGGCTTACCAACGAAATCATGCAGGCTATGAAAACGAGAGATAGACTTTAAAAAATAATGATATCCCGGCTTACAAGAAGCAAAGAAACCGTGTCAAGACTCTGGTTCGAAATGCAAAAAAAAAACTTATTTTCAAAGGCTAATTGAAAACGGCAATGACACATCAATGTTATGGCGCGGAATTAATACCTTCATACGAACTTCCAAAACAGTCTGCAACATACCTCCATCTATTAATGCTGAACAATTCAACGAACACTTCACGACAATAGCTGACAAAATCCATGCAAAATCGACCAAACACACTCCCGGTCTATCAAGGGATATTGTTCAACGTATTGAGGATTTTGTAATGAAAGACTTCCTCATGATGCTGCATTCCATATTCCTACTGTCACCTCACATGAGGTGATGCAATACATCTTTCAACTTTCAAGCAAACGATCCACGGACCTTGATGGCATCAGTTCTCATTTACTAAAAATTTCGCTCCCCGCCATACTGCCTTCATTGACACACATTTATAACTTGTGTATAAGAAACAGTATCTTCCCGTCTCGTCTTCAGCAGGCCAAGGTCATTCCACTGCCTAAATCTAAGACTGCTTCAGTACCTGATGATTACCGTCCCATCTCAATTTTGCCTCTTATCTCCAAACCACTAGAAAGACACGTTCACAAACATCTTTTCTCGTATCTTGACCAATTTGACTTATTATATCAATTGCAATCCGGCTTTCGCTCCCATCACTCCTGCCAAACTGCTTTATCCTTCCTGGTGAATGACTGGCTATCAGCCATAAACAACCGCGAACTGTCTGGTACCATTTTCTTGGACCTGAAAAAGGCATTTGACCTAGTTGACTACGAAATTCTCCTTGATAAACTCTCGATGTACTTGAAAAATCCAACATCAGTCTCCTTCTTCCGATCGTACTTGACGCATAGAAGCCAATGTGTCTATATGTCAACGGGTCGTATTCCTCGAGACGATTCGTAAAGTCAGGGGTTCCACAAGGCTCAATTTTAGGTCCATTGCTCTTCAGCTTGTATATCAATGATCTACCATTGAGTATATCAAATGAAAGTATCAAATGCACTATGTTTGCAGATGACACCATTATCAGCGTAAGCGACAGAAGCATAAATTCCATCCAATGCACCCTGAACGTTACCCTTGATGATTTACAAAAATGGTGTTCATCAAATAGAATGGTCATAAACCCATCAAAAACCAAGTGCATGATCCTAACTACAAGACAAAAACGTCAACGACAACCCCTAACCATCAACCTTATGCTAGAAAATGAAATCATTGAGCAAGTTTCTGAACACAGAGTGCTAGGCATAATTGTTGATGAACAACTAACTTGGGAACAACATGTCAATTCCTTATGCAAAACTATTGCTAAGAACATTTTCCTGCTCTCCAAACTGAGGCATTTTGTCACCACCGATGCATGCGCAATGTTTTTTCACGCACACATAAATTCCCATATTAATTTTGCATCTGTTGTATGGGATGGCTCTATGGCAGTGCACTTGAACAAGATTAAATCACTGTACAGACGAGCTGCCAAGCTTATCATTTCCGACTCAACATTGTCTACGGATGAAAAGATAAAAAATCTTGGCTTACTACCCTTCCAAAAACACCTCGTCCTCAATAAATGCATCCTTATGCACAAAATTGCTCATTCACGAGCACCGAAGTATCTTACTGATCTCTTCATTCGTCCCCAAACAAGCCATTCACTATCTCGCAACACTTTCATTCTACCACAACCTAGAGTAGACATTTTCAAAGGCAGTATTACATATTCAGGTGTTATGATATGGAATACACTCCCATTGCACCTAAGGAACAATACTTCCATGAAGTCTTTTAAAGCATCCATACGTGATTATCTATTCAGATGATCTCACTGCTGTTGCCTGTACATATGACACGTATTGCTTGAACTTCAAGACTCACTGAGCTGACAGTTGTCAAAGGCATCTACTAAAATCTTTGTCATTGTTGATCATATTCTTCACATATACCTTACCAATTGTTGTACATAGATTAGCTACTGTGTATTTTTTTGTCTTAATTATCCATGTTTTCATTTCTTTATGAGCAAGGACAATTTGTAAGATAGGCAGAAATGCCTAAAATTTCATCCTTGATAAACAAAGAATCAATCAATCAATCAATCCCTCTGTCTCTCTCTATCTCTCTGTCTCTATCGCTCTGACTCTCTCTCTCTCTTCCCCTCCCTCTCTCTTCCCCTCCCTCCCTCTCTCTCTCTCTCTCTCTCTCTCTCTCTCTCTCTCTCTCTCTTCCCCTCCCTCCCTCTGTCTCTGTCTCTCTCCCTTCCCCTCCCTCTGTCTCTCTCTTTCGCTCTCCCTCCCTCCCTCCCTCCCACCCTCTCTCACTCACAAACACACACACACACACACACACACTACA
>JAWQFJ010001460.1:45000-62500 GCA_034096865.1 Theodoxus fluviatilis | reverse complement strand
TTGTCTCAAATAAATTACACCCACTAAGGCACTATACTTGAAAAACACACTTTCGAGAAAATGCACTGGAAGATTAAGGTAGCCTGCTATGTACACACAGGTGCAAAATAAGCTAATTAATCATAAAAAGCATTGGTTTTTCAGCTTTTGAAAGACAGAATGAAATTAAAAAGCATGGTGGTCACATTTTTGTAATTATTTTAAAAAATACTTATTCTAAAAGGGTCAATCTACCTTAACAGTTCACCCTCCTAGCTTTCTGCCCTCTGACCCTGGTTCACTTGTTTCCTTACAGGTGACTCTGTTTGGACAGCTGCGCCATGTGCTTTTCTCAGACAAGTACATCAAGTGGGGGCAGAAGAGGCAGGAAGAGCGGCCCATGGCATTGGTGCTGGTGCGGGAGCGTGTGGCAGCCATTCAGTTGAGTGAGGGTCTTCAGAAACTGGACGACGTCCAAGCCCTGGGTATGCGTGTCCGTCATGTGGTGGGCCACGGGGCCAAGGCTGGGGATGGGATGCGGGTAAAGCAGCAGAAGAAAGTGCTGGATGGGTTGCGTGGGGGCAGGTACCAAATCCTTGTAGCCACCTCAGTTGCCGAGGAAGGGGTGGACATTCCCGAGTGTGAACTGGTCATCACACTGAATCCTCCAGACTCCGTCACTGCCCTGGTGCAGATGCGTGGCAGAGCTCGCAAGCAGGACAGCAAGTTCATCGTCATCTGTGAGGGTGAGGACAACAAGCGGAAGCTGGAGCAGCTTCTGCTAAGAGAGAAAAACATGGCAGAAGCAGTGAAGCAGTGTCTGCAGTAGCACCGGACTTGTCCAGCATGAAGGGATTCATCTGAAGCAGACCGAGGTGGATGGCAGTGGAGGAGATATCTGTTAGCATGCAGGGGATAGACAACAAGTTTGACTGCAGTTGAGCATGTATGGAGAGAAACATGAAATATCTTGTCGTGGACTCATCCATGATTTGGGATTAAAAAGGAGTCTACCGTAACTACTCTGTAACAGCTCAGTAATTTTTTGGAAGAAAGTGCAAAGTTTATGACATGGACTTATAGACAGAGCAAAAAATGATTTTTTTTTCAAGAATACTTTACTCATAATTATCTGCATTGATCGTATGAAAAGAACTATATATATACATACAAATGTATTTCTGAGTGTAACGGATTATCCCTCCAGGTTTACTGGAGGTCCTCACAGCTTTATCTGTCTGTGTGTCTGTGTCTGTCAGTCCCAACTTAACGGCTGATATCTCAAAAACTACAGGATGGATTTCCTTGACATTTTGCACACTTACTGGAAGTTAGGTCCGATTGAATGTACCAAATTTTCAAAATCAATGTTTGAAAAGAAAGTGACTTTTTTACGTTTTGGTGTTGCAAAGAAGGCAAGAGACGAACTCTGTCCCGACTCAAGGGAAGTTTTGGCATGTATGACGTGATCATTTGACGTCAAATAACGTGACGTAATTTTGAGGAGATTGGACATTGGTGAAGGAGAAAAAAGGATTTTTTTATCCCTCCAGGTTTACTGGAGGTCCTCACAGCTTTATGGATTAGCTCACTCCATAGCGCGTCGAATATTTTTTTGTCGCTGGGACATGCTTGGTTGTAATGTAGGGGATGCACGTACGGGTTTGAATCCGCACAGAAGCTTCTTTTTTTTTTAATGTGTGTATGGTATTCAAGAGAGAGAGAGAGAGAGCCACCCCACCCATTGTTGTACACGTGAGAGGTTGCGGGTTCGAACCTTACTTTTTTCCCCCCTCTTTTCTCGAGAGGTTGCGGGTTCGAACCCAATCTTTTTTTTATATGCCAAAACCTGGAGGTTCAGCGCCAGCGGTTTTTATTTACTTTGTGAAATAGTAGGAATGACTCCTGCAGCTTGGTCTCACTATTGCATTAAACACTGTAGGTCATGTTTAGATGTCATATCTTATCCACAGCCCCAGGTGGCTTGAAAGTGACACATATAATTGTTCAATTCATTTACATGAGAAATCACATTAGGCCGTAGTGCATGATTGTATACAGAGGTACGTAGATTGTAATGAACAGCAAGGATCTGTTCTAAGTCCAATACTGTACTTCTTGAACACTTAACCAATGGGCAGATCAATTGAGAGGCATAGAGATTTTCTTGTCTCATTCCAATTGCAACCTTAGACTCCCTTTTCATCTTGAATGCTCTTTCAACTCACCACAAGTTATGCAGTCAGTGAGGACTTGTACGTCTCATTCCAATTGCAACCTTAGACTCCCTTTTCATCTTGAATGCTCTTTCAACTCACCACAAGTTATGCAGTCAGTGAGGACTTGTACGTCTCATTCCAATTGCAAGCTTAGACACCCTTTTCATCTTGAATGCTCTTTCAACTCACCACAAGTTATGCAGTCAGTGAGGACTTGTACGTCTCATTCCAATTGCAAGCTTAGACACCCTTTTCATCTTGAATGCTTTTTCAACTCACCACAAGTTATGAAGTCAGTAAGGACTTGTACATCTCATTCCAATTGCAACCTTTTCATTTTTGCAGGTCTGTTGCATCAATAATCTGCATCATTGAGAAAGTGCAGGTGTAACATGAAAATTGTTGATTACAGCTTTTGGCCACATTTCTCGAGTAAATGATTATTTGGATGATTTTACAATCTGTCTTTTCTAAGGGGAGTGGGGATCTATTGTGTGTGTTCATGCTTGCACATGCATGTGCATGCATGCATTTGTGAGGCTTTTGCTGTGGTTAAAAAAATTATGCCCTGCCTATGTAGCTTTGATCTTAGAGAACCAAAGAGCAGAGAGAAGAAAAATTTGGCAAGTTGTTTCTTAAGCTCTGAACACAAACTACTTCTGTCTTCAGTCGGTGGGACTCACTTGCTCAATGCTGCTTCTCACTACATTTCTAATTGTCAGCTAATATTCCAAATGGTGGTCATCAAGTTGTACCTTAACCCTTTCCTGATGAGAGATGTATGTATACATACATCTCAACCTAGCAGCTTCCACCATTGGTAGACGTTCATGTACAGTTTAGCTCCCTGCCGTTCATTTTAGCTCTTGATCTCGGTTTTAACACTACCTAGCATCTCATAAGAAATGCAACTCATAGAACATGAATGTCATAGTTTTTCCTATTGTTTGAACTATCTTGGGTGGCATGTATTTTTTCTCTTTGGCGACTGTTGACAGAAATGGGTTAAACATTATTCATTCTACAGTGTTTTGGTAGAACATATATGCTTGTTAGTGTTGCTGGTGTTGTGCCTCTTAGCCTAAGAATGGTGCCATATTTTTACATGAATTATTTGTTTAATGAGCTAGCCAATATTGTGCCTTGCAGTGCTCAAGTGTGATTTTATGAGAGCCTGGCCTGCTGGGATGATCTCCAGTACCTTGCAGTTTCTTTTGCTGCTACCTGATCTTAATCATATTTACTGGAGTTTACATTCTCCTTATTAGAACCGAGTGAAGAACATAATCTATTACCCGATTACTGAAACTTGTATTGCTATTGGCATCATTTAATGCACATGAAATAAAAACCAAGCAAAATCATTTTATAGTGCTTTTTTTTACTAGAGTAGCCTGCTTGGGACTTTTTGTCAAGTCCAACATCTGTCAGCAGACTCTTATCATGCAATATCCTGTTACACACTGGAGTGCTTGACAAAGGAAAGGAAGAAAAGAAACCTTGTCCCTTCCTCTCTGTGTCTCGTGCTCTCTGTGTGTGCGTCATGTGTGTGTGAGAGAGAGACATGCCACACATGACGCACACACAAAGCAGGGTGGTGTGGTCATCTCTACATGCCAAGCATGTGCGCATGCACACACCTCCACACACTGACACTTTCATGCATACATATGAATCACACACGCACAGACACATTTGTGCATACACATTCCCCTGGAATAGTCCCTCTACCAAGTGCAACCTAAATATCTAAACTCTTTAACACAGGGCTCCATGGTGGGGGGGAGGTTTATTTTCACACAGTGAAAAACAGGTATGTACAGTGAGCTTTTCACACCAAATGGAGGTGATGATGTTGCAGACTAGGAGAGAGCAAGACAATGAAACAGATTCTCAAGTTTACAAAAGACAAAAATGACATTGCTAAAAGAGAGCCCCATCCACCACACCAGCTGCTGATCAATTGTACACTTGAAGTATGGCGACTTGATGTTTGGCGATAAAAGAAAACTAAAACAGAATATAATAAATCATGAGGGAATTAAGATGGAAATATACACACATACATACACATGAACACACACACAAAGTTGCAAATTTTCAGAATGAAAATCCACATTGTTTTGAAGGTTCTGTCATGAAGCCATTCACACACACACAACACCCTGGAGCCAGGGCCTCTGAGGCAGCTGGCTTGACTGCAGCATTCCAGGAAGTCAGACTGCACAGGAGTATATATATGTCCTTGCTACTACTGGCGGTCTACAGCCTGTGCATACATCAAGCACAACCACAATGCTTCCATTCCACAAGTCTCCCTGGACATAGAATACACCACTCCAGCGGAGCACAACATTGATGTCTCTCTGGATCATCCTTGATGAATTCCTGTGGCTTTGAGAGAATGTCTGCATCACTTCCAGAGAGTCACACACCTCTCCTTCACTGCACTGCTGCCCAAGGAAGTGCAGGGAGATGGCAGAGTCTCGTGGCAGCATGGTTCTCAAAGAGAGGCATCACCACATCAGCATTTGTCACAAGTTTGGACTTGTCCACAGAAATCCAAGGAGTATTCCTCTTTGCACGTCACAGTCACAGATCACAGAGAGGAGCTTTGCTTGCCAGTGACATGAAGAGATTTCCGTAACCTGTGTGCAGAGTCATTCCATACAAAAGGACTGTCGAGACACCTCAATACACTGCAATCCTTTTCCAGCACATAGCAAAGGCACTATGTAGGCCCCAACATTAAAAGATAAAAATGTCATGACAACCACATAGTCCTTCACTTGGAAAGACTGCCTCAAGAAGACTTTTCAATTTCAGTTAAAAATCCTGGACCCTTTGATGGAGGCACTCACACTCCTTTTTGTAAAACTTTGGTTGCTAGATGAGCAGCATTTGCACACAAATTTCCACTTGAGTTCATTACACCAGACAGCCCTAAGCAGCCAATGCCAAGAATGAAATGAGCCTACGGCTTGCTTCACTGCCCACAACAGTCTCACCAACTTGTCACAGGTCATCCATCCGCCTAGGTTCAGTTTCCTGTACATGTACCTATCCTCCGAGCCTCCCACTTCCCTTTCCTACAACACATCTCTCTACACCAACAATACTTGTACATTCTGTGTTCCTTGCTGTAGCTCCAGAAGTGGCAGGACACTCAAGGTCCCGAAGAGTTTTAGAGTCCATCCATTGCGAAACAACAGAGGAATCTGAGTGTATAGCAACATGACCCCTTGTTTGTCTTTATCTACACCACTGCATGCACTTCTGCACATCTCACATCTTCCAGTCCACAGATGCGCACAGGTCTCCACAGGCTCAGCCCAACTTCAGGAGAAGCAAGAAGGACAGGTCCAGTTGGAATGCAATGTTCCAACACTTCTCCACACAATGACCACCAACCAGCAACTGGCCAGTCATGGTCTCTTGAGAAAGTTGCTAGGTGACAGTTACTGAGTCACTGCTGCCAAGCAACAGCTCCCTTACTCCACTGGCACAGCAACATCTTCATAGCAACAGTTGCAACATGACGGTTGCTAGGCAACAGTTGCCAGGTGAGAGACAGCCAAAGACAAGGAGCCTATGTCTCCAGAGCCTTGACGAGTGGCTCCCTTTCGCTCAGACAGCGAATGACTGCATCCTTCTCTTTCTTGGTGGGCGCCTTCTTCTTCTGCTTGGCACGCTCCACCCTGGCATAGGCCTCCAGCACCTGCAGCAAAGCACGCACAATGTCACAACAACAACAACAACAACAACCATCACCGCCATCATCTATTCTCATCATCATTCTACCCTGGCATAGGCCTCCAGCACCTGCAGCAAAGCACGCACAATGTCACAACAACAACAACAACAACCATCACCATCACCATCTATTCTCATCATCATTCTACCCTGGCATAGGCCTCCAGCACCTGCAGCAAAGCACCCACAATGTCACAACAACAACAACAACAACAACAACAACAACAACAACCATCATCATCTATTATCATTCTACCCTGGCATAGGCCTCCAGCACCTGAAGCAAAGCACGCACAATGTCACAACAACAACAACAACAACAACAACAACCATCATCATCTATTATCAGTCTACCCTGGCATAGGCCTCCAGCACTTGCAACAACACACACATAATCTAACTAAAACATTATAATGTTTATTTTATCATTATCATTTTTTACTATTCTACCCTGGCATACTCATGGAAGACTACCATAAGAGATATGAATGTGGTCTGAAATATGCCATCATAGGCAAGCAAACAAACCTTGGATTATGATGCTATCTGACTTTGCTGTCAAGTTAGATTGAAATGCACGATGTAGAATACATTAAGGGGGGGGGACACGGTGTTGAAAATTAATAAAATATGATCAAAAATCGAGTTTTGGGTTTATCATTGATTCCGAGTCTACCATGTCTCGGGAACGTCTGTGTACAACCGATTGTGCGACTGAAGTTTCTAAATATTTAAAATCTATTTTTGAATGAGGTACCCATCACGAGAATTGAGACAAGAAGGGCAAAGCCCATACGACTCACATGCTTGACCTTGACCTTTATATGACCTTGACCTTCAGGTGACCTTCAAGGTCAAGGTCAAACAACTAAACCTACCAATGACATCATACACAAAGAAATGCTTTACACATTTTTCCTACCAAAATACATGTGACCTTGACCCAAGGTCAAGGTCATCCAAGGTCATGCAACACAAAGCTGTTAATTCAAGACATAGGAAGCACAATGGTGCTTATTGGCACTTTCTACCATGAGATATGGTCACTTTTAGTGGTTCACTACCCCATTTTGGTCACATTTCATAAGGGTCAAATTGACCTTGACCTTGATGATATGTGAACAAATGTGTCTCATGATGAAAGTATAACATGTGCCCCACATAATTATTAAGTTTGAAACAGTTATCTGCCATAGTTCAGGGTCAAGGTCACTTCAAAATATGTATACGATCCAACTTTGAAGAGCTCCTGTGACCTTGACCTTGAAGCAAGGTCAACCAAACTGGTATCAATAGATAGGGCTTGCTTTGACCTATATACCACTTGTAGCTGAGGTCGCCATTCTCAATAACGTGGGAGAAAACTGGGAAAATGTGAAAAATGACTGTTTTTGAGACCACATTTATGGCTCCTGTGACCTTGACCTTGAAGCAAGGTCAAGTCACTATGTATGTTTTTTGAGGCCTTGTCATCATACACCATCATGCCACATTTGGTGTTGATAGACTTAATAGTCTTTGAGAAAAATCCAACGTTTAAGTTTTTTACGGACGGACGGACGGACGCCCGGACGCCCGGACGCCCAGACGGACGGACGACACGGCTCAGTACATAGACTCACTTTTGCTTCGCATGTGAGTAAAAAAAACACTAACTAATCAGCCGAAATGCGCCGGTTGTAGTCCTAGGTTACGCCATCTTTCTTGCAAAGAAACGCCACATGCTTGGTACCGACGTGTGGCGCCATTTCTAGGCTTCGCGTCACTCCAACTTCCGGAACGAAAGGTTAGCTGCCGAAAGCACACGAAGCACAAATCGGAAACTAGTCTGAACCAATGAAACGCTTCAAAAGAGAAGCCTCTGTCTATCCTTTGCTCTGATTGATCACTTAACCCGTGCACAGCGTGTGATCAGGGCGGAAGTGATGAACGGAAACAGCCGAAGCTATCTTCGGCTGTTTTCGACATAAGGAATGCGCGGCGTCTTTAGTAGCAACCAACCAAGCGCAAGAATGCCGAGGAGGGATGCAAAGAAGTTTGCTACGCTGCATAGATTTGGGAAAAAGCAGAAGAAAAAAAGGAAGACAAAGGTAGACTTGTCAACAGTCTCCGGAGCGGGGAATTCGACAGCGATCGCTTCTATTTCGATCGACACCGCACCACGTGCGAGCGGCGATTCAGCAGTTACCACACTCGAGTCGATCCAAACTACGTCTGGCGCAGCTGTTTCGAGGTTGCTCGCCTCCTCATCGTCCACTCAAAAATGAAGGCATGGAGTGGAAACCGACTTATGTCCTGACTCCGGAGCTCGAGAATCGACAGCGCTTGCTTCTAGTTCTACTTCGACCGAAGATGCACCTCTCGCTAGTAGCGATTCGGCAACCTCCGCACTCACGTTTATCGAATCTGCTTCTGGCGCAGCTGATGTTGCAAAAGCAATCGCCTCCTCATCGTCAGAATCTGTCCCTACCAGTGCCAAGAAACTTCGTCGTTTCGAGAGCGAGACAAGAGAGCCAGTGGGTGATGACGAGAACGTGATCGTCAGCATGAGCATGATCAACAAGCTCGTCTCCGTGTTCCGCTGCCGAGATTGTGACCATCCGTTAACAGTGACCAAAAATCAGTCGGCGATGTTTGGATCAGCGAGCAAGCTGAAAGTGTTCTGCTCAGCATGTGGGAACACCATTACGGCGGTCAGGACCTCACCAAAGACAGGCACTCTGCACAATGCCTATGACATCAACCGTCGTCTCGTCGTTGCTGCCACCTCCATTGGGATTGGGTTCACCCAACTGAGACGATTTTTCGCTCATGAACATGCCCCCACCCATGCATCTGAAGACATGGCAGCTCTACCAGAAGATGCTGCATTCAGGAGTTCATCGGGCTGCTGATAGGCACCTTCAGGAGGCAGCTGAACAGGTTCGACTGATGTACTTGCAGTTGAAAATTAGTCAGCCAACTCCAGAAGGACGTCTAGATATTGCAGTTTCGTTCGATGGGAGCTGGCAAAAGCGTGGGCGAACATCTCACAATGGCATTGCAGCTGTCATCGAGATTTACAGTGGACTTGTTGTAGACTTTGTGACCCTATCAAACTACTGCCATGGCTGTGAACTAGGGCCTGAGCCAGATACAGCACAATTCGAAGAGTGACACAGAAACCACAAAGGGAAATGCCAGAAGAATGTGCACTGTTCTGCCCAGGCTATGGAAGTGGAAGCTGCACTGACTTTGTGGAAAAGATCAGAGGCACTCCACAATTTCAGGTACATGGAGATGCTGGGGGAGATGGCTGTGCAGAATGCAAGGAAGGAGGATGAAGAATGGGTGAAGAAGGCAGTCAGGAAATCCACCAAGCAAGCCCAAGCAAGACGGACCAGACTGGAGGAAGCGCATCGAGCAGAGCGCCAGCGACTCATGAACCAGGAGGGAGTCCTGTATTCACCTGGACTTGATTGAAAACTGCCTTGTGACTCTCTCTGATTCCCTAAGGAGTAATTCATTGTGACAGAACCATGCCAAACAAGAATTGTATCTTCAATGAAAATGTGTTTGTCACAAATGCTTTGTTTTTCCGCAGGTGATGCTTCTGGACCTGATGTATTGATACTTTGAGTTAAAATGTCAAGCTGAAAGTTTGCTATCATGATTAGAAATGAATTCCAATTTAAATAAGTCATGTTAGAACATTGTACCTATTATGGTTCATTTGCAGTGCAAGTTTATTCGTTCTCAAACTTTGCAGCCATTTTTCTCAAAATTTGGTTTTCTTCCTACGGCAGTAGTTTTGCACAAGAAATTAAAGTGACTTATGATAAAGATAGCTTGTAGAATTTTTTACTGTACATTTCTGAATGTGTGTAGCATACAATAGGACCAGTAAGAAAACCGTAGCTTGGTAACTTTCTTTTATATGTAAGCTTAATCTCATCATGCCGGGAGTGTGTTTTTGTGCTGATAGTGCCACTTGTCACCAGACAAATTTCTAAGTGTTGATGATACAATTTTTTACATCCTATTGTGTAATATAGACCTTCTTCTTTGTTTACAATGATAGGTAATCATTAAGAAAATTGAATACAGGTATTTGGTAGAGTGTGCAAGATCACTCCCGTGTTTTTTTCAGTGATTTTGTTATAACACACTAACAAATTAATCTGGAACAATAAAATTTGGTCTGAATATGCCTTACATTGTGTATGTTTTATGTACAAAATTTCATGAACATAGCTTTCATACTTGCTGAATAAATAATTTTTTTCTATAATCCCATTTTTCAACGTAGTGTCCCCCCTTAAGCAAAATTTGTATCACATGTGAACTTGAAGGGAGACATTGTGTGCATATCAAATCAGTATATTGCAGGTCTGGACACTGACAGATATGGAATAAAGGATTGGTTGGAGGAAAGCTGGACACTGACAGATGTGGAATAAAGGACTGGTTGGAGGAAAGCTGGACACTGACAGATGTGGAATAAAGGACTAGTTGGAGGAAAGCTGGACACTGACAGATGTGGAATAAAGGACTGGTTGGAGGAAAGCTGGACACTGACAGATGTGGAATAAAGGACTGGTTGGAGGAAAGAGGAATGACTTGATTCACCACCATGTGAGTGAAGTTAGCATGTTCAAATCATTTATGTAATTATAGAGAAAATGTTTCATAAAGATATGCAAATCCTGGACAATTAAAATAAAATCCACAAATAGATCAAATATTAATATATGTTCCAAGATACTTAATCAAATTAGTAGTTTCAAAGAACATGTATGCCAACAATCAGAAGGAGAGAGTGAGACACATTCTGTAAAAAAGAAAGAGAGAGAGAGAGAGAGAGAGAGAGAGAGAGAGAGAGAGAGAGAGAGAGAGAGAGAGAGAGAGAGAGAGAGAGAGAGAGAGAGAGGCAGGCAGACAGACAGACAGACACACAGACAGACACACAGACAGACACAGACAGAGACAGACAGACAGACACACAGAGACAGAGACAGACAGACAGAGACAGATAGACAGACAGGCAGACAGACAGACAGACACAGACAGACAGACAGACAAACAGGCAGACAGACACACAGACAGACACACAGACAGACACACAGACAGGCAGGCAGGCAGACAGACAGGCAGACAGACTGGCAGGCAGGCAGGCAGGCAGAGAGACAGACAAGAGCAATCCATAATTCAACACAACACTACAACTCAGCATACCTCATTGTCCGCAGCAGCAAGTTTTTTGCGGAGCTCGTGGCGCGACATTTCCTCCCTTGCCTGTCGGTAGAGCTGCCTGGCCTTCGTGATGTTCTGCTGGTTCAAGGCCTGGAGCTCCTGCTGCTTTTGCCGGATCTCCATCAGAATCTCATCATCGGGGTCATCCTCCACCTTCTCCTCCATTTCCAGGATGCCTGTCAGCAGAGCAGTGCTATGCAGTTCCTGCAGTATTCCACCCTCCTCACGTACGCCCTTTGATGTTCAGTACACTCACCAGGAATTCAGTCAGTACATATCTGGCATTTTTATTGTTATTAAGTCCTGTTGTGTTTTTTTTGGTATTAACTCCATCATCAGATGTCAAAGTCATTCTTTGAAAATGTAAACATGATTTGGTCAAGGACTTTCTCTGTATTGTCCATATGACCTGTGATATGATCACAAAGAAATCAACATATATACTGATTTTTTTTTTTTTTGCCTGTCAGGAGCTTCATAATAAACTGTATAACTATAAACTGTTGTTGTGTTCTGTCTCAGTACATTAAGACTCTTTTTCTAGATAATCATCACCTGGATTGCTAGATGTTGACTTGGTTGCTCTAAATGTGTTATTATTGCATTGGCTGTAACTGTTTTATTGTGAGGATCATATTTGTTCTTCCTTGAGAATATTCTAAACGTGTATTTTGATCACTGTACAATTTGAACTGCTTTATCACTTCATGCATATGTATTTCATTACAATATTACATGTTTGCATAATAAATAGTTTAAGCCTTCCTTACGAGACCTCACATCACACCATTAGGTGCATCTCACCCTTGGTCAGGTTTGACTTACATAGCATTCACTAAAAGAGGGATTCTGTATATCTTTGAGAAATCAAGAAGTTTCAACAATAGTGTGATGACAACTCTCTGAAGCTGAATGTTTTAAAAACCAAAGAGCTCTGTATCAATTTTTGACAAGTGAAATGCCCTCCTCAGGAATGGAAGCAACTAGAGTAAAAACTACAAATACTTGGGTTTAATCATTGACTCTAAGCTGATCTGATCACGTAGATAAATTAATGATGAAAATTAATTCCCTCGTGTACTGACTCAGAGAACTGAAAATGTTTGATGTCAGACCTGACAATAATTCAAAACGATCTTGTCAGTCCGGGTTCCAGCAGTCAACAGACTTGGTAGGGCAAAAATAAAATTGTTCTTAATTTTGGAGATTTTCAAATCTCTGCAAATTTGTATTGTCAAACCAATGTACTAATGCTGGCCATTATTAGCATGAAATGTGCCTCAAACAGCTGTAGTTTTACACTCAGAGAGTGCTTGCAGCAACTAAAATGAACTAACCTTTGCAGCATCAGGCCTGGCTTGCATAACATCCTGCCTGAATGATACAGACCATGGAGGAGAAAATGAGGGTTCCTTGGAGGAGGTTTGCTCCCTTACAGTGCTCTCTAGTTGTTGCATTTGGTGAAATATGTACATACCATGGGATGCTTCTGACCTTTATATCAGGTTGATTGATATGAAATTATTACAAATAATTATTTATACTGCATAGAAATAAATTCCAACCTGAAACAAGAAGTGCAAAGCCCACACGACTCACATGCTGAGAGGATGTGAAAAATGGCTGTTTTTTAGACAACATTTACGACCCCTGCAACCTTGACCTTGAAGCAAGGTCAAGTCACTATGTATGTTTTTTGACGCCTTGTCATCATACACCATCATGCCAAATTGGGTGTTGATAGACTTAATAGTCTCCGAGAAAAATCCAACAATAGTGCTCATTTATTGGAAAGAGAACCGTTTCATACCACCCCTATAGCACTGCCATTTAATTTTGTACTAGGTGTCGGTCACAAACTCTCCGTTTCCCTCCAAATGCTCCCACAGATCTGGAGGAGGATGGATGGATGGATGGATGGATAGTGTTTTACGGCCTATCAGCCTTGTAGGCTATGTAAGGCCAGTAAGCACGAAAATCACCAGAACAGTTTAGAGTAAACGTAATCCAGTCACGGTGTCCCTAGTTATTTGCCTCTTACGTATCGCGTAGGGAGACGCAGTGGTCCGGAGGAGGAAGAAAGTCTCAAGCCCCGACACTCAAAGATGCTGAGTTGTGACCGTACCTTGCTCTTCCAGTTCCCGCTTGATGCGCTTCTCCAGGGATGCTGGGTTTCCTATGTTGAGCTGCTTGGCCAGGGAACGAGGAGAGATGGCCGATGCTTCGTCTGCAGACTCTGCAACAGAAATCAAGCATTTTATCAAGAAAGATTTCAGCCAAAATAGGCATCTCTACAGGTGCCAGAACTTTGATAATCCACAACATCTGTAGAAAAGAATGCTTCATAATAATTAGACATGCATACCTCAATCAGTGTTAGCCACACATCAAAGAGACAGTTCATACATTTGTTTCTTTAGCATGAGGGTGAGGAGGAGCAGTAGGAGATGGGGGTGGGGGTGGGGAAATGGGATGAGGGTTGGGGGGTGGGGAGGAACTTCTGGAGGAGAAGAAGCAGGATGAAGAAGCTTCTGTTCAGCAGCAGCAGCAGTAGCAACACCAACACCTGCACCAGTAGCACAAGCAGGATGAAACCCCAGAAACATGCATTCACTTCTTGCCAGATGCAATTCTACTGCACAGATGGACACAAAAATGGACAAACAAATCTACTTCTGCCAAATGAAATTCCACTGAACAGATAAGCTGAGGAACGGACAAGCAAATCTTATCCACTCCTTCCTGATACAAGTCCATGATAACAGCAGTGAGTGCAGAAACCAAGACCTTCATGAAATGTTACACCACAATGGCGTTTGTACCAGGCTTGCTCACCTGCATACTCATTTATGCTGTCCTCTAGGCTGCCACTGATGTTCTCTTCCAGGAGAGCAGTGACCAGGCGCTGAGTGAGAGGACCAAAGGGAGAGTCTTCCATGCTGAAGGAAACACAGACCATTATTGTGGCAATAGAGACTTTAACAACCTGCATACAGTCTTCCATTGAGTACACTGCCTGACATTGGAGACAGTCTGCCTGATATTGGGTACAGTCTGCCTGATATGGGTACAGTCTGCCTGATATTGGGTACAGTCTGCCTGACACTGGAGACAGTCTGCCTGACACTGGAGACAGTCTGCCTGACATTGGGGTCAGTCTGCCTGACACTGGGTACAGTCTGCCTGACACTGGACACAGTCTGCCTGACACTGGAGACAGTCTGCCTGACATTGGGGTCAGTCTGCTTGACACTGGAGACAGTCTGCCTGACACTGGACACAGTCTGCTTGACATTGAAGACAGTCTGCCTGATATTGGAGACAGTCTGCTTGACATTGGAGACAGTCTGCCTGACACTGGAGACAGTCTGCCTGACACTGGAGACAGTCTGCCTGACACTGGAGACAGTCTGCCTGACACTGGAGACAGTCTGCCTGACATTGGGGACAATCTGCCTGACATTGGCGTCAGTCTGCCTGACATTGGGTACAGTCTGCCTGACATTGGGTACAGTCTGCCTGATATTTGGTACAGTCTGCCTGACACTGGGTACAGTCTGCCTGACACTGGAGACAGTCTGCCTGACATTGGGGACAATCTGCCTGACACTGGCGTCAGTCTGCCTGACATTGGGTACAGTCTGCCTGACATTGGCGTCAGTCTGCCTGACACTGGGTACAGTCTGCCTGACACTGGGTACAGTCTGCCTGACACTGGAGACAGTCTGCCTGACATTGGGGACAATCTGCCTGACATTGGCGTCAGTCTGCCTGACACTGGGTACAGTCTGCCTGACACTGGACACAGTCTGCCTGACACTGGAGACAGTCTGCCTGACATTGGGGACAGTCTGCCTGACACTGGAGACAGTCTGCCTGACATTGGGGACAGTCTGCCTGACACTGGAGACAGTCTGCCTGACATTGGGGACAGTCTGCCTGACATTGGGTACAGTCTGCCTGACATTGGGTACAGTCTGCCTGACATTGGGTACAGTCTGCCTGACACTGGAGACAGTCTGCCTGACACTGGAGACAGTCTGCCTGACATTGGGGACAGTCTGCCTGACATTGGAGACAGTCTGCCTGACACTGGACACAGTCTGCCTGACACTGGAGACAGTCTGCCTGACATTGGGGACAGTCTGCCTGACATTGGAGACAGTCTGCCTGACACTGGAGACAGTCTGCCTGACACTGGAGACAGTCTGCCTGACATTGGGGACAGTCTGCCTGACATTGGAGACAGTCTGCCTGACACTGGAGACAGTCTGCCTGACATTGGGGACAGTCTGCCTGACATTGGGGACAGTCTGCCTGACACTGGACACAGTCTGCCTGACACTGGACACAGTCTGCCTGACATTGGGTACAGTCTGCCTGACACTGGAGACAGTCTGCCTGACATTGGGGACAGTCTGCCTGACACTGGAGACAGTCTGCCTGACACTGGAGACAGTCTGCCTGACATTGGGGACAGTCTGCCTGACATTGGGGTCAGTCTGCCTGACACTGGAGACAGTCTGCCTGACACTGGAGACAGTCTGCCTGACATTGGGGACAGTCTGCCTGACATTGGAGACAGTCTGCCTGACATTGGGGACAATCTGCCTGACATTGGGTACAGTCTGCCTGACATTGGGTACAGTCTGCCTGACACTGGAGACAGTCTGCCTGACATTGGGGACAGTCTGCCTGACATTGGGGACAGTCTGCCTGACACTGGAGACAGTCTGCCTGACATTGGGGACAATCTGCCTGACATTGGGGACAATCTGCCTGACATTGGGTACAGTCTGCCTGACATTGGAGACAGTCTGCCTGACACTGGAGACAGTCTGCCTGACACTGGGGACAATCTGCCTGACATTGGGGTCAGTCTGCCTGACATTGGGTACAGTCTGCCTGACACTGGGTACAGTCTGCCTGACACTGGGTACAGTCTGCCTGACATTGGGGACAATCTGCCTGACATTGGGGTCAGTCTGCCTGACACTGGGTACAGTCTGCCTGACATTGGGGTCAGTCTGCCTGACATTGGGTACAGTCTGCCTGACATTGGGTACAGTCTGCCTGACACTGGACACAGTCTGCCTGACACTGGAGACAGTCTGCCTGACACTGGAGACAGTCTGCCTGACATTGGGTACAGTCTGCCTGACATTGGGGTCAGTCTGCCTGACATTGGGTACAGTCTGCCTGATATTGGGTACAGTCTGCCTGACACTGGACACAGTCTGCCTGACATTGGGGTTAGTCTGCCTGACATTGGGTACAGTCTGCCTGACACTGGGTACAGTCTGCCTGACACTGGGTACAGTCTGCCTGACACTGGGTACAGTCTGCCTGACATTGGGGTCAGTCTGCCTGACACTGGAGACAGTCTGCCTGACACTGGAGACAGTCTGCCTGACATTGGAGACAGTCTGCCTGACACTGGGTACAGTCTGCCTGACACTGGGTACAGTCTGCCTGACATTGGGGACAGTCTGCCTGACACTGGAGACAGTCTGCCTGACATTGGAGACAGTCTGCCTGACACTGGAGACAGTCTGCCTGACACTGGAGACAGTCTGCCTGACACTGGAGACAGTCTGCCTGACATTGGAGACAGTCTGCCTGACACTGGAGACAGTCTGCCTGACACTGGAGACAGTCTGCCTGACACTGGAGACAGTCTGCCTGACACTGGAGACAGTCTGCCTGACATTGGAGACAGTCTGCCTGACACTGGAGACAGTCTGCCTGACATTGGGGTCAGTCTGCCTGACACTGGCGTCAGTCTGCCTGACACTGGCGTCAGTCTGCCTGACATTGGGTACAGTCTGCCTGGCATTGGGTACAGTCTGCCTGACATTGGGTAACAGTCTGCCTGGCATTGGAGACAGTCTGCCTGACATTGGGTACAGTCTGCCTGACACTGGGTACAGTCTGCCTGACATTGGGGTCAGTCTGCCTGACATTGGGGTCAGTCTGCCTGACATTGGAGTCAGTCTGCCTGACACTGGAGACAGTCTGCCTGACATTGGGGTCAGTCTGCCTGACACTGGGGTCAGTCTGCCTGACATTGGGTACAGTCTGCCTGACATTGGGGTCAGTCTGCCTGACATTGGGGTCAGTCTGCCTGACATTGGGGTCAGTCTGCCTGACATTGGGGTCAGTCTGCCTGACATTGGGTACAGTCTGCCTGACATTGGGGTCAGTCTGCCTGACACTGGAGACAGTCTGCCTGACATTGGAGACATACATGGCCCCATATGTAAAAAGCATGGCAAGATGCTCATCACTCCTTTCAGAAATTATTTATATCAATCATC
>JAWQFJ010001460.1:5000-40000 GCA_034096865.1 Theodoxus fluviatilis | reverse complement strand
ACACTGATAAATCCTGAACTGCCAATGTGAGGGCAAACACAGTGAAGGACAGGACACATGATCCTTATAGCACACTGATAAATCCTGAACTGCCAATGTGAGGGCAAATACAGTGAAGGACAGGACACATGATCCTTATAGCACACTGATAAATCCTGAACTGCCAATGTGAGGGCAAACACAGTGAAGGACAGGACACATGATCCTTATAGCACACTGATAAATCCTGAACTGCCAATGTGAGGGCAAATACAGTGAAGGACAGGACACATGATCCTTATAGCACACTGATAAATCCTGAACTGCCAATGTGAGGGCAAATACAGTGAAGGACAGGACACATGATCAGGTATAGCACTTCTTCCAGTCACTGTGGGGGGGATTTCCAAACCTGACGCTCGTTAATGGCCTCATCAACAGTTCTACTGCACTGCAGCCATCTTCACTGTCCTCCAAGGTACCCAGTTGAGCTTCTGGGTGGAGAGAGTCTACATGATTTTACAAGTGGCATCGGATTTAGTCTCAGGAGCGGTTATAAGCGGCACAGGAGTTAAAAACCTCACAGTGCCATGGAGACAAAGTGCCAACGTGTTCCTAGCACAGCACAGCAACAACGCTCATGCCTAGACCATCTCTTACGCAAGGGTTCTCTTGCAGTGGAACTCCCAGAGATCAAAAGGAAAGAGTCATAATCATATTACCCACAACGAGGTGAGGAAAAGCCACCAAAATTTCTCATCTTAAATGGAGGTGGATGTAGTACCATGTTCTGCATCAAAGGTTACGTCCATGGTACAAGATCAGCCCAGCACCAACACAAACTGGGTTAATTTAAGGTAACATGGCCCCCAATTTAAGGTAACATGGCCCCCAAGTTAAGGTAACATGGCCCCCAAGTTAAGGTAACATGGCCCCCAAGTTAAGGTAACATGGCCCCCAAGTTAAGGTAACATGGCCCCCAAAAGTAGGGTAGGTAGGTCAGACTGAACTTTTTTCTCTCTTTTTTTTGTCAGGTGGCCGGATTGAACACTTACCAAACTTTCTTTCACTGAAAATGTTTTTTAAAAACTTCATTAATGGATTCCCTGAGTGCTTGCTCGTAGGGCAGGGGAGATGGGAAAGCACACAATTTGCCATTTACCTTTTTTTCTTCCTTTTTCTGCATGATCGAAATAAAAGTTTAGGGTTGGCAGAAAAAAAGAAGCCAGTTGCCGAGTTGGGTTACCATAACATCCTCTTTTTTTCCTTTTTGGGGGGTGGGGTTCCTTATCAAGTTTTGAACAAGATCAGCCCAGCACCGACACAAACTGTAGCTCTATAAATGCATGTCTTGACACAGGTCCTGTCACTAATACAGCCATAATCAAAAGCACCATTGATGGCACATTATAGTCTTCAGCACAGGTATGGGCTCTGCTACCAGTACAGGCTGGTAATGAGCGTTCGCATGATCTCTCACCCATTTGTCTTAGTAACAGTTCAGTCTCTATTCTACCCTAGGCCAACAAAACCAACTGAAGATGTGTTGCCAAGGTAGTTTTCACACCAAAGATTTTGCAAAGATTTATAAAACAATTTTCCTCAACGAAGAAAAAAAGGAGAGAGGGATGTGACTTGCTTCAAGTGCTTTGCTGAATATTCTCTGAGTGCAGCCAACTCCTTCAAGGCCCCAGTCAAGACTGCTCTGCCTCCATCCTTACTCACTCAGGGGTCACCTTCACCCATCCATTAGTGCTCACTATCTTTCCCTGCTTTCCTTCTGAGGCATGCTCTCACACTGCAAGTGAAATCAACTCAACAAAACTGTCACTCTCCCTTCCAGCATCACTGTGTATCATTTCAGCATTCACTCTGTACCACTCCCTGGGTACAACACACATTTGATTGCATCAACCAAGTCGGCCCTATTTGTCACAACTTCTAAGCATGCCAGCATTTTGGCGAAGAAAGAATGTTGATAAAGGAGGTGAGGCGAGCCACACAGCAAGACAGCATCCAGACATCACAAGGAAAGAGAGTAGAATAGCAAGGTAAGATGTATCTTGTCACATACGCATCTTCCACACTTACCTATTGACATGTCAGTATGACTTTGCAAGATGTATGCTAATAATGTATGAGGTCATTAGCTTTGCATGAGACAGTGTGGGCATGGAGGATCTGTGTTTCTTGCAAGACAGAAGAAGAGTACCCAAAGACAAGACGGGAGGACAGTACCACAAGACAGGTACAGGAACAGCACTAACCATCTGCCAGTTTGGGAAAGTCCTTGGCCAGATCCACAGGTTGGACGTCGGGAAACTGCAAGGGGCAGTCCTTGTCCCCCTGCATCCCCTTCCCTTTACCTTTCATCTGCAAGTGCATAGATTTCACCATCATCACCCTTGCCATCTTCATCATCATCAGCAGCAGCAGCAGCAGCATTATAAAAAAAAAGCAATGGGATATATGTGTGCAGGCATGTCTGCTATATGTACTACCAAATCCCTCATGTAAGGAGCTGACAGACCCCAGACTTGACTGACTTGGCTGACTTTTTCAGATCATGTCTCGGTATTGAGGAGTGGAGGTGATTTGAATATTTGCATCGATATCGAGAAAACATGCTTGTCCTCTATACCTAAACCATGTGTCTCTCCTGACATGCTGTAGGCACTATGCCATCCTACACCCTCACTTGGTATTATTTACAACAGTTTTTGCTCCGTGTCCAATTCAGACATCCCTGCATTTCCTTCCTTTTGTCCTTCATTCTGTAATCACAGCTTTGTTGTTGTTGTTGACATTGTTATAGTAATTTATTTAGGTGTTTGTCAACATCACTCTCATCACTGAAGGCTCTTACATCTTCTCCATCTAGCAGCCATACAGATCTACATCAACCACCATTATCAACAACAACAACAACAATTTGATAATGCCAGAAAAGCCATGAGAGCTCTTCATAAACTCTTCCTCTTGTGTGGGATCATATTACACTTAGTAACTTAGATAAAGTCACCTGCAAGTTCTGCCTTAAAAGGCTATGAAATTAACTTTGACACATGTAAAGAACCGAGGGGAAGGGCCGTTTACGACCTTACTGTTGTGCAGTGTTAGGGGTAATACATGATCCTTGAACAGCTGAATGGGAGGAGGGGAAACCCTGAATTATGCGGAAAAGCGAAGAGAAAACGCAAAAGAGGACAAAGTGGCAAATAAATACCACATTTAAAAAGTCAATATCTTCTGTTTATCCAAAAATGATGTCACATGCTGCTGATAATTTAAAAAAGTATCATAGTGATAATGCATTCTTCAAAACCAGTTCTGCTCTAGGCAGGCACTAGCAATGGCAACACCATGGATGCACAAAATTAATGAAATATTTAAACTTGACTATTCAGTTCTTACGCACCGTGTGCAACACTCCACATCAACAGTTATTTGATCTCCATTTTTGCTCAAATTTGAGAGCTGTTTGAAATTATTTTATTGCTTGATTTTCGCACCAAATTAGGAGTACACTACCTGAGGCTCTTACTCAATTAAATCAGAAACGAAAACATCTTCACGTGGTCAGCAAACGTCTCTTCAAGGCATGGGCAAATGTAAATCGACATTTGAGCTATTGCTTGCTTAATTTTTCATTCACATTCATCAGTTTATTAACGCAGGAGCATTATGTCAGGCACTTGCATCTTTATCTTTCCTCAACTGCACCTCAGCGCGGAGAGCATTCCAAAACAATGCCGCAGAACGCACATCTTTGGGTTTGTATTACGAATCCATTAGACACCAATGAGAGGAGTTTATGCCAAAAACGTGTTGTTCACTTCAAGAAATTATCAACATTACAATATCAACAAACACGTTCAACATAAATAGTTTGATTGCATACCTTCACAGTCGAGGCGCAGGACTAACAGCACTAGAAGATGGCGTCGGATTCAATTGTAGTGAGAGTTATTTCCCTTGGACAGGTGTCCGCACGTTTGGGAAACTAGGCACATGTTCGTTACTTTGTTACTAAGTTTTAGGTCGACTGTCTCCAAACTGTATGCATATACAATCGTGCTGATGTTTTGTAGTGGATGAGCATGATTTAGACATCATATGGGTCTGATATCATGTTGTCAGTCTTAGTTAATGTCTCATTTTTGGTTGTGATCCCAGGGCTGATACTCATGAACAGTCAGTATCCCTGTAATTTCCCACACACCCACTGGGTGACCCAGGCTCTCCGCGCTTTGACACTTTCAATATTCACATGCATAGTGAATCTTCTCAGCCTCAACAGGTACTGCTGTGCTTGTTTTATTAGGTTTTTGGTGTGCGTGCGTGTGTGTGTTGGAAAGCCCACATAGCGAGCTCCTCAACAGGCTCCAACGTCTATCCACGGGCGCTTGCAGCCATGCCCCAGCGACCCCTCGACTGCCCTGGATGTCCCACTGGCCTGCGAGGAGGTGGCCAGAGCAATCTCGTAGCTGCAGACGGGCAAATCTCCAGGCCCAGATGGCATCCCACCGGAGGTCTTCAAGATGGATGGGCAGGCCCTCGAGTCTGAACAGCTGACACACCTATTCTCACAATTCTGGGAAAAGGGGTGGTGCCACAGGACCTCAAAGACTCGAACATCATCCACCTTTATAAGAACAACGGTGACAAGAACGTCTGCAAAAATCACAGAGGCGTCTCCCTCCTGAGCATAGCAGTCAAGCTGCTTGTCCGCATCCTTCTCATCAGACTCACTCAACACTTGGTAGACAACATAGTGCCAGAAAGTCGTGTGGGTTCAGACAAATCAGAGGTACTGTTGATATGATCTTTGCCGTCCGCCAGTTTCAAGAGAAATGCTTTCAGCAGCATCAAGACTAGAGCTTCTACCTGCTCTTCATTGATCTGACAAAGGCATCTGACACTGTCAGCCGACACAGACTCGGGGTCATTCTCTCCAAGCTGGGCTGCCCCCCAAAATTTGTCCAGATGATTTGCGCCTTACATGAGGGCATGCGAGTCCGAGTCATTGAGTCTGGTGACGTCCCAGAGACGTTTCAAGTGAAAAACGGTGTAAAGCAGGGTTGTGTCCTCGCACCAACACTCTTCAACCTCCTCTTCGCCGAGATGTTGCCAGTAGCCTTGTCTCAGACAGATGCAGGCATCACCATTCGCTATAGGTCGGATGGGCGCTTTTTCGACCTGAGGCACCTCAAGGCACACACCAAGGTATGACATGCCCTCGTTTGCAACCTCTTATAGTTATATGCAGATGATTGCGCGCTGGCTGCCCTCACAGAAGCCGATCTTAAAGAGCTTGCTGACTGCTTTGCCACTGCCACCAAGGCATTTGGCCTGGTTGTCAGCATCAAGAAAACAGAGGTCATGATGCAGTCACTTCCGGGGGCAGTTAACCCACCACCCTCCATCAGGATCAACGGACAAGCCCTAAAACAGGTCGAGGCCTTCACCTACTTTGGTAGCTGCATCTCATCAAACTTCAGCCTTTATACTGAGATCTCCTGCTGACTCTCCAAGGCAAGCAGCTCCTTTGGGCGCCTCTGGACCAGAGTTTGGCGGGAGAGGGGAATCACCTCCCGAACAAAGATTGCCGTCTACCGAGCTGTAGTTCTCGCATCCCTGCTGTACGGCTGAGACCTGGACCTGGTACCGCAAGCATATAAAGCACCTCAAGCAGTTCCATCTTCACTGCCTCCGCAAGATCCTCATCATTACAAGGGAGGACAGAGTGACCAATCAGGAGGTCCTCAGACAGGCCAAACTGCCAGGCATCGAGGCTCTCATCATGCAGGCCCAGCTCAGATGGACTGGCCATGTCATGCGAATGGACGACAACCACCTTCCCAAACAGCCATTTTGTGGTGAGCTCACCAATGGCACACGTCGTCAAGGTGGTCCAAGCAGGCGCTACAAGGACACGCTAAAAAACACACTACGGTCCTGCAGCATCTCCGTCACTGGATGGCCTGCCTGCGGACCGCAGTGCCTGGAGGCATCTTATATACAAAGGCTCCAGGGCCTTTGAGACAAAACGCCTGGCTAATCTTGACAGGAAACGCCAAGCCAGGAAAGATAGAGCCAGGGTCTCTGCCCCAGTTCAGTGCCCTGCCCCTGATTCAGTGCCCTTCCCCATATGCAGACGTCTCTGCGCATCGGAGTTCGGCTTGAGGATGACACCAACGTCATCTTTGCTGCGCAAAGGACTTCAATGATGGTGTGTGTGTGTGTGTGTGTGTGTGTGTGTGTGTGTGTGTGTGCTGTTTTTGGTTTCTTTCTTTTTTTACGGTCCATCAGCCTAAATGTGTGTGTGTGTGTTGTTTTTGTGTTGTTTTTTTTTTTTTTTTTTTTTTTTTGGGGGGGGGTATTTCTCCTTAAAGACCTCTTTGTGCTTGGAAGCAGAGAATTAGAGCAAAGACAAAGAAGGAAATAAAACCGTATTATAGTGGTAATGTAAACGTTTTAGGCCTCACAAATCACAAAGGAGCTGTATATGCAGAGGGCATTGATCCATGGCATTCCTCTATTCTTGGATAGAGTAACATTCATTCATTGTATCATTTTCATTGCACCATATAAGATGCTGATCCAGGGACAGTGGCACACAGGGACTGGAGGACAGGGCTGGACCTCATTCAGACTTTCACACTGGAATGAAGATCGAGAGTGCAGCTAGCCCTGAGGCAGGTTTCACAGAAGCAATCGGAAAGCATGATTCGCGGGACCAGACACGTGTCTCGGCTTGAAAGGTACTGTAAATATTGAGAGACGAGCGCTCAGGGTGAGTGCCTGCGTGGACAGGTTCACATAGGAGAAAAGCTTTGGGCTTCGAGAGCGCTCACTGCCAGCACTCGTCTCTGAAAAGTTGTTGTACCCTTTGAAACTAAATAAATCTGTGGTCCCACGAATTACGCTTTTGGATAGTTTCTGCGCAACCCGCCTCTGGTGACGCTCTATACTGCACAGAAGTAAATTTGTGGTCTGTCACACACAAATGCAGTAAATGGAGGTCAGTGAAATGAAAGTCAGTACAACAAACCAATACAATGAACATTTATCCCTCCAGGTTTACTGGAGGTCCTCACAGCTTTGTCTGTGTGTGTGTCTGTCTGTCAGTCCCAACTTAATGGCTGATATCTCAAAAACTACTGGACGGATTTCCTTGACATTTTGCACACTTACTGGAAGTTAGGTCCGATTGAATGTACCAAATTTTCAGAATCAAGGTTTGAAAAGAAAGTGACTTTTTTACGTTTTAGTGTTGCAAAGAAGGCAAGGGATGGAACTCTGTCCCGACTCAAGGGAAGTTTTGGCATACATGTGTGACGTGATCATTTGACGTCGAATAATGTGAAGTAATTTCGAGGAGATTGGACATTGGTGAAGGAGAAAGAAGGATTTTTTATCCCCCCAGGTTTACTGAAGGTCCTCACAGCTTTATTGTTGTTTTTCTTAATTTAATACCAAAACCTGGAGGTTCAGTGCCAGCAGTTTTTATTAGAACAAACTTTTTTTTAAGGTACTGAGGCTAATCAACTGTAACCATGAATTAATTAAATTGTAACATATTATGTCTGAAATATGAAAAACTACATAAATAGGTGGGAAGAACCAAAGAGTAATTCTGGCACATTCTGACTTATACCAGTGCATCGAAAGCAAAATCAGCTCTTGAACATGGGTGGAAATCTCATTCACATCTCTAGGATAAATTATGTTGAGCACACTTAGTAACACAACAAACTGGAGTGTGCAAACCTCCGCCAAGGAAGCCACAATTTCTCCTCGTGGTTCTAATTCCAAAACTGGATTACGCATAACCTCCAAAATATAAATAGATTGTTCCTTGGATAAAACCCTGACCTTGCATCAAAATTAATCAGAATCTGCTATGAACATTTTTAGTTATTTTGTACACTAACTAACCAACCAACTGAAAAACATAACCTCTTTGGCGGAGGTAATAACATTTTGTAAAATCACAGGGACAATTTATTTTTTGGCACTTGTAGTAAAATACTAACAATCCACTCCGATAACTGTTCACCAATTGCTGAGCTTCGTAGAGTTGGAGTTGCCATAAAAGGACTCATAATGCTAAAGTTTCCATGAGGATGCCAATTCCAGCATTAGCAGAGTCTACATGTTTTCTCCCTTTGTCCTCATATGAGATGCCATGCAACCATTGCACAGAAGCAAGATGTCTGCAACTTTCTGCCTCTCCTACCCATTAGGTCTGGTGTCACGGTTTTGCATGGATCCATGACTTCCGACACACTGAGCCTAAAGTCGCACTGTGGCCCTCTCTTAAGGACCCTGTCAACTTGAGGATTATGCTGTATGGTTCGATACTCAAGTGTAGACTAGGACATGTAGTCAAACACTGCCCCAGATGTCACATAGTGAAGTTACAAGCATCTGTTACTGTTCAATGCTTATTGTTTCTATGCTTCAAAAACAAAAATAATAAAACAACCATGTGATATGACTATGTGATACATGACTCTATTTAAATAGTGCAACATTTTAAAATTTTCTGAAGCAAACTTTCTGATGATTTTTCTGCATACATATACAATTAAAGCAGAGAAAACACTGCAAGCACTACTTTTTTTTCTTCAAAATACAATTAATTAATAAAGCATCAAGTCGTTACCACCGTCTCCAGATATTGAAAAAGATTAATAAATAAAGAAGGAAGTGGCTTTTTTCTAAGTTGTTCAAATAATTGAAATAAGTGTGATTTGCATTTGTCTGTTCATAAGTTCTCATCTACTATCACAAAATAACAAATAGCTCCAACATTGAATCCCATCATTCAACTCTTCTGTGTGAGAATGGCTGTGTTACACTGTGCAGACTGACAAAGAACACAAACTGTTCATTCATTGCATAGAGATTGGCAAGGTAAATATTTCAACCCTGAAAGACCTTGTATTGAAACACTGAATTACCACTGGGTTAGCTGCCTATGATTGAAGCGTAGTGATAATAAGCAACAATTGCAGCACAATAATTCATTTTAAAACAAGAAACTTTGAAATCTGTACACCATAGGACGTTGTGCAGGTGTGAGTTCCCAGTGGATATATCAGTGAGGTGCTCATCAAAGCATGACTGCCTAACATTGCTTTACACATCAGTTTGCTTCAAACAGCAGGCTGGTTGTTGGGTTATCATCAGCAAACATACAAAGAACTTTGCTCTCATGTACCCTGCCAACAGCAGAAATGATTACCGAGGTCATCAGGTTGTCATGTTAGATATATAGCCCCAGGACCTCATGACTATCATGATGACAATTATTCAGATACAATTTCATGACTGTCATTACTCTGCACCCTCAAGCACTATCCTTCAAAATGAACAGGGTGAAATATCTGACTACAGAGTATAACAGCAAACCATTTCATACAAATATCCAGTAAAAATACTCTGATGAAATGTTTCCATAATATCAAAACAATGAGGAAAATAAAACAAATATCCAATGCCATTTACAACTGAATTACTAGTCATATCATAACGATCATCAACCTCATTTGTGTTGTTGTTGTCCTCACCATCATCATCATCATCATCATCATCATCATCATCATCATCATCATCATCATCATGTCCATTCTTGTGGGCATTACCTTCATTGTCATCAATTTTACAATTATCACTGCAAAGTCTACCTGCTGAACATCCATGGGAATGAGCAATTTTAATCTCACTTCTTGCTGTAACAAGTCCATAGTAATCACATTCTGCCATTTGTGGATGTCTATAATAAGAGCAATCCATCCCTTTACACCAGGCTGATACTGATTTCAGTTCAAGCCAAAGATACTTAGGTGTACATTTTCTTACAACGATACACATCTATAAACACATACACTGTAGGAGTGACCCAAAAACGGCATCAAAGACAATTCTTATCTCCTCCACATAAGAGTAATCTTTGTCTTCTGACGACCAAAGAGCATGAAAGGTCCAAGACCACATGTCCTCCACACCGCATATCTTCACAGACGGAGAATAACACACCGCCTAAGCCAATGGACGACCCCCTCACCAGCTGGAAACCCTGGCGGCTGTGTCATGCCATCACCAAAAAACAGGGGTTCAAACCCTTAGTAAGACCTACTCTGTTCCCCACTTAATAGGCAATACATAAAGATGACCAGGGAAGGATTTCCAACACTTTTCATTAGCCACACCTTGCTTGCAATATATTTTACATCTTGTGCTGCCAGATAATCTTTTCTATGGCAGGTTGCCATGATCTGTGTGGTTCAGGAGCCTGCACCAGTGACATCACACACCTGACCCAAAGAAGCATTTATGTACAGCAGGGGGGTGTCTTCTGCCCTAAGTGAGATGGGGATTCCCACTATCAGCAAATTACATCAACAGTGACTCCTCAGAATCCACGATACGGCGGCCTCATTGATGTTCTGCAGGTTTATTTAGGTTTATTTAAGATGAATCCACTTTCAGACAGTACAAAAGGAGACTGTGTAACACGAAGAAAGGCTAACTTAGCAGACAGGGAATGGAGAGAAAGGAAGCAGGAAAAACTGCATTGATGTAGACCTGAAACTCCTGTCACCAGTCAGTGCGGTCAACAGAATCCTAATTTACAAAGGCTCTCTCAAGCAGTGATGATTCCAACATAATATGTACATATGCAGATTTGTTTCCCCATTTATTCCGTATCACAATATTTGAACCTAAACTTGCTTTAACTAGTGTCAACAACAATAAAAGGTAACAACAAAAATCAAAACAACTTTTCATACGTAGTTCTTATTAAAATTTCAAATATGCCCTCTACGAGACCAAAAGGATCACACATTTCATAAGAACACACATTCATGTGCAACAAACACATATGTGACCAGCCATGACAAAACCAGTGCTAAGTCATTTTTTGGACAAAATAGGGTTTTAATAGTTTTGAATTCTGCATTCATTTCTGTTTGTTTTGATATAAGAATGAACAGTGTGAGTTAATTAGAATAGGAGTTACAGGCATTTTAAGTTGGGTACTGAAGCAGCTGTCATTTTGAAAAAACGGTCTCAGAAGATTTACCCTCTTCAGACATTAAACACCTTAGCAACGGTATTTCAAACTCCGTTTCCAAAAATAGCTGACTTTATTTTTCTTCGACATCCACAGAGCGGGAACGCCGAGAGAGCGGCCTTTCTAACGGTACATAACATGAAGGGGTTCTGCAAGGGTTTAGGTGTGTTTATTGCCGCTAAAATGAGGCAATTAACGCTAATTACAGGGAGCTTTTGAAACAATACATAACACAAAAATCTTTATTTTACCATCAAAATATAATTTTTCTAAATGTTTCCTTTACTGGCATGATAGTTTGAACCATGTAGGATCTATTTTTATCAAAAAGTGAAAATCACCCAGATTGACCCTCCCTGCCTTTTCTCAGACTTAGCGCAAAATAGGGCCGCGCGACTTAGCACTGGTTTTGTCGTGGCTGGTCACATATGCACGCACGTATGCACACATGCACACACATGTGCATGAGCTCATACACATATGCATTCATTCTTAACCATCAGTTTGACACTTCATTTATGAAGGACCAAACTTCTTAACGGTAACAATGTACAAAAGTTTCTTCAACCACAGAAAAAAGTAAGTAGAATTATTCTATCACAATGCTTGGCACAAAATATACTGCTTCACATTCTATATTGCATCATCCTTAAATAGTGATCAGACCACAGAAATAAAAGTTCTTGAATCTACATAATGTATAAAGCTCTGTTTGAAAAAAGTATATAATCCCTTTACCTATTTAATATTATGGCATCTATGAAATATTATGGCATTTGACAAAAATGCCCAAAAGTAAGTATCACAGGCCAAAAAAAAGTTCTAATAAGTAATATGTCAAATATGGTCTCTGACAATGACAAAATTCATCAAAACACAAACCTGAGTCATAGCGCCCCAAAATAGGTCAATGACATCCAAAGACAGATTTGCTGTAACATTGCAGTGCCAAAAGCATCAATGTCAGAATAAGGGGTTTTATGTCATAACAGTTCAATAAAACATCATTCATTTGCAGCAGATTTCACAAGTTACCTTTCTCAAAAGCATTAAGTCACTAATGCAACGCATGAGATGTGGGCACCCTCTCACAATATCAATACTCTGGCTTAATTGTACATGCCTGCAGGTGAATGGCATACATGTACAAATTCCACTACCAGACAAGCAAAAATAACAAGTAGAAATAATGGCAGCAGTAAAGAAAACGTTTGAATGGACTCGCAAATAAATATTTTTTTTACATTTTATTTAGTTTAATAATAATAATAATAATAAATCACTTTTATACCGCGCAATACTCCCACACAGTGAGACTCAAAGCGCCTAAAAAAAATAATAAAAAAAAGAAAAGAAAAAGAAAATAGAAGTTAAAAAAAAACCACACACAATAGGAATGTATATGAAAGTAATATACATCAAGGTAAGAGAAACAAAGATGAAAAGCAGGTGATATAAAACAACACAGCAACACAAACCAGACATTCAGTCAACATTCATACAGACGAAAAAACAAAACAAAACAAACAGTTTATACAGATATGTACAATGCACTAACTGTTCTCAGGAAGCAGTCAGGCCCTAGGGGCACTACACTGAAAAAGCTTTACGGAAATAATGGGTCTTGAGGTTAGATTTGAAGGAAGGAAGAGAAGTGATGCCACGGAGAGATGACGGCAGAGCATTCCAGACAGAAGGTGCTTGAAAGTGAAAGGATCTCTGGCCAAAGGATTTGGTGGTGGTTTTAGGTTTGCAGAGAAGTTTTTCGGAGCCTGAGCGGAGAGAGCGAGAGGGTTGGTAGATCTGAAGAAGAGATGAGAGATAGGGCGGCAGAGTTCCATCAAAGCAACGGAAGGCGAGAGTGGCGAGTTTGTACTGGATCCTGTACTCAACAGGAAGCCAGTGGAGTTTCATGAAAAGAGGGGTAACATGTGTTCTCTTGGATTTTCTGAAAATGAGACGGGCAGCGTTGTTTTGAACCCGCTGAAGGCGAGAGATTTGTTTGGATGGTAGTCCTGCAAGCAGGGAGTTGCAGTAGTCGAGACGGCTTAGAATGAAGGAAGTGACAAGCTGAATGACAGCCTCTTGTGTGAGAAAGCTACGGACAGAGGAGATCTTTCTCAGTTGGAAGTTGCAGGAGCGGCAAATCTGACTGATTTGTTCATGCATTGAGAGTGTTGAGTCAATCAAAACACCCAGATCC
The DNA here is from genome assembly GCA_034096865.1 of Theodoxus fluviatilis. Classification (NCBI taxonomy): domain Eukaryota; kingdom Metazoa; phylum Mollusca; class Gastropoda; order Cycloneritida; family Neritidae; genus Theodoxus; species Theodoxus fluviatilis. The sequence goes on along the minus strand of JAWQFJ010001460.1, from coordinate 26,732 downwards.
CTAACAGACTTTTGAAATGGAATTTCAGTCCCACCCACCTCCAAAAAGTGATCAGAAACAAGAGACAGTGACTTCTGAGAACCCACACAGAGGGATTCAGTTTTGCTGTCATTCAGGCAGAGTTTGTTTTGGAGCATCCAGTCTTTGATGGAGGAAATGCAGAGAGATAAGTTGTGGAGAATGATAGACAGGTCACGAGGAGGAGCGGAGTCTTGAAGCTGGGTGTCGTCAGCATATTTGTGAAAATTGCAGTTGTGGGCTTTGATGATGTCAGAAAGGGGCAGGGTATAGAGTGTGAACAGAACTGGCCCAAGCACCGAGCCCTGAGGGACTCCGTACTTGAGTGCTCTGGGAGAAGAAAGAAGGCCATTGACAGAGACAGTTTGTTTGCGGTCAGATAGGTAGGATGAGAACCAGGTAAGAGCTGAACCAGAGATGCCAAAGGTAGAAGAGAGACGAGAAATAAGGATAGAATGATCAATAGTGTCAAACGCAGCGGACAGGTCCAACAGCGCAAGGACAGAGGTTTCTTTATTGTCGGCGGAGGAGAGCAGGAGGTCAGAGATGTGAAGTAAAGCAGTTTCAGTGGAGTGGTTTTTCTTGTAGGCGGACTGGAACGTGTCAAGCAGGCCGTTGGCTAGAAGGTGTTCTTGAAGTTGGGACAGAATGACTTTTTCAAGTAGTTTTGAAACAAAGGGAAGATTCGAAATGGGACGGAAGTTTTTCAAACACTCAGGGTCAAGTCCAGACTTTTTCAAAAGGGGAATGACAACAGCCTGCTTGAGACGCTCCGGTACGGTACCAGTGGTGAGGGAGATGTTGATGATCCTTGGATAACATGAATGCAACTATTCATTTGGCAACACACATCACAGGCAAGTCTTGCTGCCTTGCATAAGCAATTCATAACTTTACAAAATAACAAAATAATCAGCGCTTCTGGGAGGGGAAGGAGGGGTGGGGGTGGGAGGATCTTTGAGAGGAAAGACTTGACAAAAGTAAGGTACTAAAACCCTGGCTGAAGTCCACGTCCTTGCTGGTAAATAGGCCAGCCCAGCATTGAGAAGTTCAAGTCAGCACAAGAGAGTTCTGAAACTCCATGTTGACTCTATGTAACATTCGACCAGGGATATGACTAAAAGAAAAAAATGGTGGAAACCTGAATTGTTCCACTTTGTACATCACCGGTTCCCCAGCACCAGGGCCACAGACAGCCTCCAGCATCAGCAGCAGAAGCAGCATCACCAGCTTCAGAAGTGCAGTGGTGTTGGCAAGCCAGACCTGTTGTAGAAACAGCCCTCCTTTTCTGGGCCCCAGTATGCAGCATTCATCAGGTGCATCAAAGACAGGGTCATCCCTACAGAAGATGCACCACCAGAGACCCCATGAGCCCATCCCAGGCCACTTAATCATTAGTTTCACCTTGCATCATCTCAACTGACACAACAGCAAGTACAGCCCATCTGATTGTCTGTCTCTATTCTTTCATGGTTTTGTGTTTCCTCTGACCTGCTGTCTGAGCTGGGCCACAGATGTTGCTGGAAGTCGCTTCTGTTCCAAGGTGCTTCATTCCATCATCAGCTCTGTCCTCTATCGAGGCCTCCTTGCTGTTTGCAGATTCTCCTTGCACCGAATCCTTGGAACCATCCGCTTCCTCCCCAGTGATGGTGACACTGGCACTGGCTGCAACGTCTTGACAAGCTGTACCCTCTGCGGTGCCTTTCCCTGCAGGGTCTGGCTTTCCCAAGGTGGTGGCAAGAGTACTTGTTGATTTGTCTCCTGGTGAAGAAGTGTCAGTCCACAGAGTTTCCGGTGCAGTTCCTTGTTCGGTACAACAGACAGTCTCTTCTTCTAGATTTCCTCTAGCGGGGAGTTCCATGTGAGATCCATCCTTTGGTGCTGTGGTGATCAAGTAATTTGGTGCGTTCTTCACGGAGCTGTCTTGGTCAGAATTCCCGACAGCAGCATGAACATCACTGTTGGGCTCAATTCCTTTCGAAACGGCAGAGTCTCCACTTTGTGTGTTTGTGGATGGAATGGCCACTTCAGTGCTTGCTTCTTTATCTCCTCCAGGTTTTTCCTCCATAGCAACAGAATTGGAACTGGATTCATCCCCCTGGGTATTGGGCAAGGAATTGTTGGAGGGGTCTCCTGGGACTGCATCCTCTTTAGTTTTCTTGATAGGGCTTTCTCTGTGTTCCCCCATCTGGTCCACTCCAGTTGGCTGATCTCGATTCTGGACCGGAGTCTTGGGTTGTCCTGGTTTCTCTGCAGTTTCTTCAGACTTTCCACAGCTTCTCTGGGACTCCTGGCATGCATTCTGAGAGGTGTTCAAAGATGTGTTCTCATGAGACTGGCGGGATGACCCATTCACTGAAGCGTCCCATGTTTGGCTTTGGTCAGGAACTTGTTCCCCTGGTGTGGTGTTGCCGGACTCGCTGTCCACCCATACCAACTGATGCACTGACCCCCTTGGAGCAGATTCATCCTCATTTCTCTTCTGGTCTGCATCTGGGCTCTGCTCCACTTCTGCCTGTGGGTTGTCAGACCTCCAAAGATCATCCTGACCTGGCTGTGAGGAGTCAGCAGCTGCATCCTCTGGTTCTCCAGAGCCTGTAGGGGATGATGGCTGGTGCATTCTTTCCTGATCCTGCTTTCCATGCTCCAGCTGTAGCTCCTCTTCCTGTCGACTTTGCTGCTGCTTGTGTTGCTGCTGTTCCTGTTGTTCTCCGTGCTGCTGCTTCTGTTGCTGCTTCGGTTGCTGTTGCATGGCTTCAGAGGGGAGAGCAGCAGAACCTGTGGTCTTTGGCTCACTGACAGAGCGCTTGAAGGTGTCAGTGGAACCCTGGTACAGAGGCTGCTGTTGTGATGGGGGTCCTGTCTGTTGGCCTTTGGAGTGTTGCATCCAAGGCTGTGGGGAATCGGCTCGTCTGGATGGTGCATCATTAGGCATCTTCATTGCAATCTTGCCGCCGGGTGAGTTCCATGGCTGCTGCTCATACTGGGAGGGCTGCTGTCGCCGCTGTGACTGCACTGGCTGCTGCTGGGGCTGCTGCTTCTGCTGCTGTTGATATTGCTGCAATGGAGGGGGAGGTGGCAGCAAGCCCTTTCCCTGACCAAGGGATTCGTTGCCCGACTGATGGCGGGACCGACTGTACTGCTGCGGAGGCTGGGGTGGGGATTGATGGGGGTAGAAGGGGTACTGGTAGAGATCCTGAGGGAAGGGGGTTCCATCCTGCATGGTGTACCTCTGACCCTGGTAGTCATACTGCTGGGGATAGTAGCAATAATCCCCTTCATTTTGGTATGGCTGTGAACCATACCACCCCGGCCAGTAGTTTTGGAATTCCTGAGGCTGCTGCTGTCTCTGCTGCTGTCGTTGCTGCTGCTGCAAATCCTGCTGCTCAGAGCAGGGGTGCTGGTGCTGCAGATCCTGTGGAACAGAGAAGTGAGCATCCAGTAGTTGGCTGTAGGGCAGGCGCAGTCTAACGTCCATCAGGATGTAGCCGAGGCGGTTCGCTCCCCGCCACGTCTTCCGGCACCGTGCCCTGGGGTCGTCTAGCCCCAGACCTATCCCCCACTGGCTGTCCGTGGGGTTTGCCTCCACTAGAATCTTCTTGCCTGTGGCCAGCAGCTTCCTGCCCAGCTCTGGGTTCTGTGAGAACTGCAGTCAAGAGAATTCAGAAAGTAGTTTAGGAAATTATTGATTTCTTATGACAACAGCATCAACTGATAAAGATGTTGATGTTATTTTGATGAATAATAGTCAAGTCATTCCAAGCAGGTGCTGAACCACGGCACCTAGTCACCTCACACACTTGCCCACCTCCCCTCCATGAGCATATTGACTGCAGGCTACTGACTAATAAGCTGAGGAACGCATCATCTTTCAGATCAGGATGTGGCGTGGTAGCTCGACCTGTGGGCAGTTGTGTGAGGCGATTGGGTGCCGTGGTTCCATCCCTGCTTGGGATGACTTGAATGTTATTCATCATCAATACGATCTATACATATCTGCGTCCCCTTAAAAATGGAGCGTCAACACAACCCTTTTAATGTGTTTCTTTATTAGAAATATTAAGAAGTTGATGTCAGTAGAGTACTTAAAAAGTTAAATACAAATGGTATGTTATGTGTAATTCCTGAAATAAATCATTTTATACATTATTTGTTTTCAAAATACAATGTTGTAATGATGTTGCTTTTTGAATGTTAAATTCCAATCATAGACCAACATGAATTGCTAAATATGTGGGATAAATAAAATATATCTGTCTGTCTGTCTCTGTGTCTGTCTGTCTGTTCAACCATCCATCCATCTGTCCATCCGTCTGTTCATCTGTCTGTCTTTATTCCATCACGGTGTCTCACCTTGGCCCAGTTTGCACGGAAGACGACAGCCTCACACTCCAGTCCCCACTTCACCATGTCCAGCCCTCGAACCTCCCGACCCAGTCGCTTCTGCTCTGCAGCGTCAGTGGACTGCTGGATTTTCTCCCCTGTTTCCTTGTCCCCAGCCATCACTGCAGGGAGACATGCACAAAGCAAATGATATGGGTTGTTTTTTTCCAGCTTTGTGTGGGTTTCACGCCAAGTCTTGCTTTATCCTGGCTTTTGGTAGCTTTTGGTCATATGGCCAGCAGACTGATTTTCAGTTACCTTCTTGATTTGCTCTGCCCACAACCAAACTTGAGACAATTCTACTGAGGTATTGAAAACTGTTGAAAACCACAGTCGAAAACTGCCTTATGACCATCACTGAAGGTCCAACCTACACACACACACACATCCTGCATACATTTTGAACATGGCATAGTTCTTCTCCTTGGAGTGAAAACTCTGTTTATTTCTCAACACGTCTGCTTGTCTGAGAAATCTGCTGCCACATGGAAACTGCATGTGATGATGATGGGTACACTTGCACCCAGTGGATGGCCATGTGTGCACTGGTCAGTGCTGCAAGGGGTGAATGGGCTCATGTCAACACACACACAGACTGCACACACAGTCCATCATCACCTCAACTCAGAAAAGCAGTTTAAGTATTCAGAGCCTATGCTTTCTCACTCCCCCACCAGAAGTTACTTGCACTACAAAAACATTCAATGCTCTCACAGATACAAAATTTGACTCCTGGGCAGGCAGCGGAGATGCAGGTCATGAACCCCTTGGTGCAATTCTGGGACCCTTTCTCCCTGTGGGTTGGGGGTAAGAATAGACTCACTGCCTCCCCCTGCATGATTCGCAAGAGGTGAATATCTACAGAAATCAAGATTTGCTCTTATTCTAACCAGTTCTAGATATGTTTGTAATTAATGGCCTTACATAGCCTACTGAGGGTGATATATCATATTCATTCATTCATTCATTCATTCATTCATTCATTCATTCATTCATTCATTCATTCAAAGATCCTTACTATACAACACTGAGTTTCCCACCTGCAAGCCAGAGAGTGACTGCAAAGTAAGCCCTTTAACCTAGGAAGTGGATACCCAAAGGGTGCAGTCACAACAACACCTCATTACTGCAGTTCTGTGTAAAGAGCATGTATTAGTGACATGCACAACAACCAACTGGTTTCATGATCTATGATGAAGTGACTGCTAACATGGCATACTCACTCATCTTCTGCTGACTCTTGATAATGACACCTTGGTCATTATCAGGTCAGACCTGCACTCCCTAGGGGGCATTCCCCTCACTCCTGACTTCCTTCTGCACCAAGGGTTATCAACCAACAACAGGCCTTCATGGTCCCCAAACGTCTGGATTTAGTCCAGGATGAGCAGGAGATAAGCACCTTGAGAGAGCATGCAGCCCTCAGATCCAAGTTGCATTAACCCACCCACAGCGCTCCAGCGCGGGCGGGTCACCTCCCGCTGCCCGCACACAGCGGTGAAAACAAGCTCGGCGGGACTTCCCGCCGGCTGCACACTAAGTGTTAAACTCCTAGCTGACTGCAACTAACCAAGTGTAGGCAAGTGTCTCAATTACTGCTCTGTGGCCCTGGAAGAAGCCAGCATTTCAACTTGCTGAAACAACCCCTCAGTCACATTAATTATACAGTAAACATGATGAGCAAGCTTTGGTATTTGATTATGTGCAAGGTGCAGTGCCATGATTCAATCCCTGAGATGGGAGAAATCTGAATTATTAATACCCTCAGTCACATCCCTATCCCTTACTCCTGTCTCCATCCATCACACCTTTTCATCCATAAGCAGCCACCCGTCCACTCACCTGCCTTCATGTACATCATGTACTGCTCTGTGCAGTTGAATGTCTGGCCATCCAGTTGAAATTGGCAGGGGTGGTGCTGACTGTAGGGACTCTCTCGCCGGAAAAACAGTTCCATCAGCTCCCCTTCATCAAAGTAGTTTCGGGGCAGGCGGTGAGACATCTCATCCCGACTGCCATCTTGCTTGTCCTTCTCAGAAGCGCCACCTCTAGAAAATGGGGTGTACTGGAAGTCACCATGACCCTCCTTCAACCAGTGCCTTCTTCCAGAGAACTGTTGCCTTTCCTGCCGCATGTCTACCCTTCCTCCTTTCCTGCCTCCACCCTGTAGTCTTCGGTTCCTTCCTTCGTCCCTGTCTGGCTCGGCGCAAAGCTCTCCAGGAAGATGCATCAGTGGGTTCTCCTCATCCTCCTCTTTTGTGGCCTGTCTGTCTGGAGAAGGTTCCTTGCTGTGTCCATGCTGATGACTTGCTGTGCGGTCACTGTTCCTCCATGGAAGGCTGTCTTGCTGGGTTCCCTGACTGGAAGGAGGTTCAGCATCCTCGGTGCTGGCTGAAGTTTCTCTGTTGGTTTTCTTCTCTCCATCCACATCAGTCCTGGACCTCCCCCTCTGCTTCTTGGAGGATTTCCCCCTACTAGACTCAAGGCCACCGATGTCTTGCTTCTTCTTGTACCAGTTGCCCTCTTCTCCACCTCTTTGGGAACTGTCCTTTTGGCTTCCAAAGGAAGCAGCTTTGCTGTAAGTAAGAGTTTCTCTTGTTCTCCTGTGCTCTTCCTGCACTGTGCCAGAGCTGTGTTCATCTCTCTTCCAGTCAAGCTCTTGGAGACCATTTCTCTCTCTTTTGTCCTCATTGGGGGATGCAGCTTTCTCAAACTTGGCCTGGAGGTAATCATCTTTTTGTCCTGAGGGATGATCAGGAGAGCCTGTCCCTACACCGTCACTTGTTCTGTCATAGTCTCCTCTCCTGCTGTGGCCACTGCCCTTTTCCATGCTCCTGAAGGCTGATGGCTCTGGGTGTGGGCTGGCATCCCCCTCCATGCCTTCCCTCCTGCTTCTGTTCCCAGTCTGATCAGTCCTTCTGATGTTCCCGGTCTCAGGCTGTTCCTCCCGAGTGTTTCCATGCTGTGAGTCTCTGCCCTTCTCTCCAGATGCATATACGCTGGTTTGTCCAAAATCATTGTCCTGCTCTTCATCATACTCTCGTGACAAGTGTCGACCACCTCTGCCAAAATTATCTCTCACGCTGCCAGAGGATTTCCTGGCCGGTGGTACTGGGCACTCTGCACGGAAATGCCCCAATTTTCCGCAGGCAAAACATTTCTGATCTGCCCTCCCTGATTTCCGTCGTCTACCACTAGATGCATGGTAATCTCTATGAGATGAAGTTTCTTGGTTTCCTCTCTGATTATCCCTTCTATGAGAAGACAGGCTTGGCTCTGTCAAGTTGCGACCACCTTCTCGGTTGGGGTCCTGCAGGGAGGTCTCTTGAATCTCACCTGGAGCAGGTTCCTCTCTTCTCTTGCTACTTGGACAGTCCCGGGAGTTGTGATCTGGCCTGTCACAGCCCGAATTCCTCCCACTGCCGCGTCTTTTACTCCTGTCTCCTTGCCCATTCTTGCTGTCGGTGAACTGGCTGCCTCTGTGAGTTGGACACAGCTGGGAAAAGTGCCCCATTTCTCGACAATATTCACATTGTTTGTCCTTTGCCGGACACCTGATTCGGTGAACTTCATTACAATTTTTGCATATTTCCCCCGTCACAACTCTTGCATCCCTGTCCAGGGCTGTCCTGGGGATTCGGATCCTGGAGGCATTGGAAGAGGTGTTTGAAGCAGAATTGTCAAAGTTCTGCCTCTGAGAATGGTTGTCATGTTTTCCTTCCATTTCTGCAAAACCAAGAAAAGATGGGCCAACTATAACTTGACACAAAAAGAAATTAAAAGACCAGCATGTGATGCCAATGATTATCTGAATCAAACATGTTAGGCAGCAATAAGAATATGTATCATGGTTTCCAAAAACTCAACTGATTGACTATCCTTGCACTATGCTGACATTACATTGTTTTTCTAGCAATAACAAAAACGAAGCACACTTCAATTGCATATCCTGAGAAATCTGAATTGTGATAATTAAGCATACTTTTCAATGCAATTCATTGAGCTGATTTTTACTATAAACATCCCCAAATCATTCTGGGACCCCTTTTTCCATTATGTAAGATCAGTAATTTACCATTTCTAAGCAAAGTAAGATTAATTTTTCTGCTGCATGCTAAAAAGTGACAACTTCACATAAGAATTATCATACTGTCTAAAATTTTGATTTCACAAATTGTACCACAGATCCTCAGGAAGAGACAATTGGCATGATAGAAATGCAACCTGTGGTATTTACACATGTAGTGTGTTGTAAAGGACTTCCAATATATCTAATTACAATGTGTCTCAGGGAGATACTGATCTCGCATATGAATAATGAAGAGGTTATGTTTTACCTTCTGTTTGTTCCTTGCTTAGTTATTCAGTAAAATAACCCCAAAAGTTAACAACAAATCCTGATGAACTTTGGTGGAAGGTCAGGGTTGTACCCAAGGAAGAAGCCAATAAAATTTGGAGTTTATCTGTTATCTCATTTTGGAAGTATGACCAAAAAGAGAAATTTTCATTGCAAATCACTAAGTTGATGATGTCAAACTATTGATGATGTTTTAATATGCTTTCCCGCACTCCGAGATGTCCAGCAGATTCAATTTAAGTAAACTAAACTCTACAGGTCATGGAATTGAAATTGTGGTGTCCTTGGTGGAGGTTTGGTGTCTCAGACTCAGAGCACTCTTTAGTTAGAGTTTGGAATGTTCTGTCAATTGATGGAGAAGAATCACAGTTTAAAAAAATTAAAGATAAATAATTTTGCACAAATGATGCATGGCAAGTGCTGAAAGCACAAATTATTTAGCCCAAAACAGTTTTATTTTCAATGTCATAGCTATACAGAAAATAATCATATGATAGTCTGGAACAGCAGAGCACAGGAGGGCACAAGAGAGGAAACAAGAAACATCGACAAGGTGGGTGCAAGAGAATAAAATAAGGAGCAGTAGGAAGAGGAGAAGAAAACTAAGGAGCACCAGGAGATGATGGAAGAGAGCAGATGCATCGGCAGGAAGGTCAGAATCAGGAGAGCAAGGAATAATGTGAGCAGGAAAATCAGAATCAGGAGAGCAAGGAGTAATGTGAGCAGGAAGGTCAGAATCAGGAGAGCAAGGAATAATGTGAGCAGGAAGGTCAGAATCAGGAGAGCAAGGAATAATGTGAGCAGGAAGGTCAGAATCAGAAGAGCAAGGAGTAATGTGAGCAGGAAGGTCAGAATCAGGAGAGCAAGGAGTAATGTGAGCAGGAAGGTCAGAATCAGGAGAGCAAGGAGTAATGTGAGCAGGAAGGTCAGAATCAGGAGAGCAAGGAGTAATGTGAGCAAAGGTCAGAATCAGGAGAGCAAGGAGTAATGTGATCAGGAAGGTCAGAATCAGAAGAGCAAGGAGTAATGTGAGCAGGAAGGTCAGAATCAGGAGAGCAAGGAGTAATGTGAGCAGGAAGGTCAGAATCAGGAGAGCAAGGAGTAATGTGAGCAGGAAGGTCAGAATCAGGAGAGCAAGGAGTAATGTGAGCAAAGGTCAGAATCAGGAGAGCAAGGAGTAATGTGAGCAGGAAGGTCAGAATCAGAAGAGCAAGGAGTAATGTGAGCAGGAAGGTCAGAATCAGGAGAGCAAGGAGTAATGTGAGCAGGAAGGTCAGAATCAGGAGAGCAAGGAGTAATGTGAGCAGGAAGGTCAGAATCAGGAGAGCAAGGAGTAATGTGAGCAGGAAGGTCAGAATCAGGAGAGCAAGGAGTAATGTGAGCAAAGGTCAGAATCAGGAGAGCAAGGAGTAATGTGAGCAGGAAGGTCAGAATCAGGAGAGCAAGGAGTAATGTGAGCAGGAAGGTCAGAATCAGGAGAGCAAGGAGTAATCTGAGCAAAGGTCAGAATCAGGAGAGCAAGGAGTAATGTGAGCAGGAAGGTCAGAATCATGAGAGCAGGGAGTAATGTGAGCAGGAAGGTCAGAATCAGGAGAGCAAGGAGTAATGTGAGCAGGAAGGTCAGAATCAGGAGAGCAAGGAGTAATGTGAGCAGGAAGGTCAGAATCAGGAGAGCAAGGAGTAATCTGAGCAGGAAGGTCAGAATCAGGAGAGCAAGGAGTATCGTGAGCAGGAAGGTCAGAATCAGGAGAGCAAGGAGTAATGTGAGCAAAGGTCAGAATCAGGAGAGCAAGGAGTAATGTGAGCAGGAAGGTCAGAGCAAGGAGTAATCTGAGCAGGAAGGTCAGAATCAGGAGAGCAAGGTGTATCGTGAGCAGGAAGGTCAGAATCAGGAGAGCAAGGAGTAATGTGACTTTTGTGAGCAGGAAGGTCAGAATCAGGAGAGCAAGGAGTATCGTGAGCAGGAAGGTCAGAATCAGGAGAGCAAGGAGTAATGTGAGCAAGAAGGTCAGAATCAGGAGAGCAAGGAGTAATGTGAGCAGGAAGGTCAGAATCAGGAGAGCAAGGAGTAATGTGACTTTTGTGAGCAGGAAGGTCAGAATCAGGAGAGTAAGGAGTAATGTGAGCAGGAGGGTGGGAATCAGTAGCCAAAGCAGAAAAACCTCAAGCATTCTGATGCACCAGAGAGATACTGAAATCCCTAGTGCACTGGAGTGGTCACTGGGGCAGCAGGAGGAGGGTGGAGAAAGCAACATGAAAAGGTGCAGGAGTAGGCACAGTCTGGAACTCTAATCAGTCACAGGTCTCAGCAGAGTCTCGTGTCTGATTTAATATCACCACCCAGGAGAAATCATAATCATAATTCTTGAGTGAGTTGTTTAAGAGGCTCATTAATTATTGTCATAAAGGAAAGTCTGAAAATGCTCAAACTACCAACTTTGCAGGGTTGTTGGTTGCACATACACTGGGTTAGTGCTGGTGTGTGCTCCTAACTAAACATCCCAAGACCATTAGGCACAGGAAGTGTGATTACAGTAGTGTGCACAAGAAAGGTGAGGTAATGGGGGCAGAATCAATTCAATGACGTGTATCAAATGACTGCCAGTTGATGCTAGTCAATCTGATTATTATATATATACAGAAAAACTGTCTTTGATAACACATCCAGTCCTATTTTGTTGGCTTTGTAATTGAATAAATTGCATATTTTGTACATCTGTTCAATTTGACAAAATGAAAGTACAGCTGGAATAAACTAAATCATGACTACAGTATAGAGTTCACATATATATATATTTTTTAAATCAACCCTATTAAGACATAGTCACAACAGTGTAATATAATTGTTTTGTTGTAAACACACCATAATAAAACACTTCTTGATGTAGGTGGCGTACTTCCAAATGTGTGTTTCAATCTCTGAAAATGAAAGTACTAGATATTGATTAATTTCATCAAAGTCCTCTTTACATGTGAATATTTACTATGATGTGTTTGGCAGAACTTGACATCAAAATTAAGCGTCCAAAGATCAGATCATACACACTCCATGACCTTATCTGCTGGCCTCTGCTTTTTCATTGACAAAAAAGTGAAGCTGTTGATCACTTGAAAGTTCAACATACTGGCTATAGATGTGTACATGCGTGTTCAGCACTAGAGAGAGATTAGTCACGTTTGGGGGTTAGTTACATACCTGTCGTTCCAGATGTAGCAGACTGCATGCCTATATCGACAAGACCTCTCAAGAGCGGATATGAATATGTCGCACTTTGCTTCAGATCAGCCTGGTATTCGTCGCACATCAATAAGCGACCACTTTATCAGTAGGCTAATGTCAGCACTGATCGAACCGAACTCCTGAATGAAACCACGACAGCTCTGGGTGCACATGTACTGCCAAAATCAGAAACGGCAACTTGTTGTAGGAATAATCTTATCTGACAAAGTGTAGAATGTGTGTGAGCACAGAAGAAAAAAAAACGCACCCCCACCCCCCACCCCCCGACACACACACCTATGCCGTGGAAATAGTCGAAGTCTTCCAGGAATTCCGACGGTTACTTGTATCGAAAGTACACACAGAGATTCCAGACCGCACTGGGAAGTTCAATACGCCCAAGAGTGATAACATCAAGCTAAAAGTGCATTTTCTTTGGGACGATTAAGGTCATGATAAACTTGTACCGTATATTGCGATGCAACACAGCGCTAGTCTCGAAGTTGTTGCAACGTGATAACTGCCCGTTGCTCTCTTGACGAGAAGTGGAAAAGCAGTAATTATGATATTATATTTCCAACATAGAAACCGTGTCGAAGCTGTAATGATAAACAATCAACAGTTTCGTTCATCTTCGGGTTCTTACCGGTTCGAGTGTCCTTACAGACAAGCGACGAAAGGCACTCAACAGCAACACAAGAAACGACAACGAAGTTTGTTTTGCCGTCGGTTTCAAGGGAAGTAAGTCATGGTAGTTATGTTCACGGTTGAGGGATTTGTCTCCCCCTGCAAGCTTTTGCGATGGATAACAACCAGAAAATGTACGATAAAATTGCCTTGGCGTGCGCGCGTGCACATGCGTGAGTGTGTGCGTATGTGTGCGTATCCGTTGTGTGTGTGTGTGTGTATGTGTGTGCGCGTGCGCGCGTATCCATTGTGTGTGTGTGTGTGTGTGTGTGTGTGTGTGTGTGTGTGTGTGTGTGTGTGTGTGTGTGTGTGTGTGTGTGTGTGTGCGCGTATGTGTGCGTATCCGTTGTGTGTGTGTGTGTGTGTGTGTGTGTGTGTGCGCGCGTATCCGTTGTGTGTGTGTGTGTGTGTGTGTGTGTGTGTGTGTGTGCGCGCGCGCGCGCGCGCGTATCCGTTGTGTGTGTGTGTGTGTGTGTGTGTGTGTGTGTGTGTGTGTGTGTGTGTGTGTGTGTGTGTGTGTGTGTGTGTGTGTGTGTGTGTGTGTGTTGGCAATGGTGAGAGTTATATAGTGGTGCAGGTGCCGATGGACTGAGACAATTGGAACAGATTTTCCATTGTCATGGCCGGCAATTGACAGATGCACATGACGACCACTGGCGTGACTGCGTGTGTTACAGAATACACAAAGGACGATAGCGCTTCATATCTATAGGGGAATGCTTTTTTTAATAACTACCAAGTCACGTGTAACTGATGATTTGCCAGGCTGTCTAAATAAGGAGAAAATCCACTGTTTTATAAATGTGTGAAATGCAGGCACATCAGTATAGGTAGCAATGCATATGCTTGCTGCTGTGATTGGTTGTTATATTAATATTGCTGCTGCTACTGCGGCGGCGGCGGCGGTGGCGGCGGTGGCGGCGGCTGTTGCTGCTGAAGATGACGATGACGGCGAATAAAAGGATATGGTAGCGGCGTTGACACCGACGACGACGACGACGACGTACGGTGAATTGGTAATAATGATGACGCGCTGCTGCCCCTTCTACGCTCTACTTTTGCCATCGTCGTCGATTTCATTGAATCGTTGTTGCTATTTGTGACAACAATTATCTCACTCTCTCCCATAGGTTGCTATTTATTTTTATCATTAAAACGGAAGTAGCAGCACTTGATTCATGTAAAGAGGTTCTGACCATGAGCGAAGTTTCTTTCGGCTTTGACGTAGGCCTCTCAGAACCAATGTCCAGATGGTAGTTGACCAGATCTAAATTTAATTTAGTTGCCACGACCGTCAGCCCATTACTTTCATGCAAATAGATCAACACCTGTAAACAATGTAGGCTACTTTGATCATGTGTTCCGGGCTATGTTCACTTTGGGGGGTGTGGGTGGGGGGGGGGGAGGGGAGGGAAGGGGAGGGGAGGGGGGAGGGGAGGGGGAGGGGAGGGGGGACGGGGGGACGGGGGGGAGGGGGGGGGGGGGAGGGGAGGGGGGAGGGGGGAGGGGGATGGGGGGAGAGGAGGGGGGGGGGTGTTGGTGGAGACGGTATCGAGTTTGCTGTTTAACTTAAATACATGTGCGTAATCGGAACATCAGTGCACAAAATACATGTATATAAAGAATGACCTGTTTGTAATTTGGATAAATTTTATTCAAGAATAAAGTACCAATTCATTCATGTGGAAGAGAATAAATCAGAGATAAGGAAAAATGCAAACGCAAGTACTTAAAAACCATGCAAAATGAAATTGACAGTTATAGGCTTCCACGCAGCCCTCGTCAGCCATGTGCGGATGTTAGCCCTTACTGATTCATGGAATGAAAGTTTAACTCAGCCCTTTTTCTTTTTAAAATAACATGTATTATACAGACAAACTATCAGTGATGAAAAAAAAAGAGGAAAATACAAAAATTGAAAGAAAAAAGTACTCTGCCAGGTTGGAGAAAGTAATCTTTACACTACCTTAGCGCTAAAGTCAATGGCGAATACAATTAATGTCTTGGCAAAAAGTAGCACACATTACATGGTTCCTCAGTATAGGATCGATACATCAAAGGGTATGTTAAAAAAAAGAAGGTAAAGGTGTGATTTTATATAGCGACTTTCCACCATTGATCGGTTCTCAAACCGCTTTACACTTTACCCCCTGATCACTGGGCATTTTGATCAATCCTCACTGGTATTACAAACGAGGGAGAACACATCATATCTCGTGGATACTTTCGAGATTACAATATTATTGAATTGTTCATTTCAACCTGATCACCGCTAAAACACGGGACACTGAAAACTACTTTGAAGACAAAACAAAAATGACGATAAATGATCCTTGATGTCGGGATTTTTTTATTTTGGTCTTCGAGAATCCGGTAGTTTACCTTTTACCTACTTTGAAGACAATAAGTTAAGAAATCATCAGACTTCGGTACCCACTTCCTGCACCATTCATACTTTTTCCCCTTTTTGTCAGAATGCTTTGCCTGATCAGACCTTGGAGTTGTAGGATTTTTTGTTTGTTTGTTTGCTTGTTTGTTTGTTTGTTTGTTTGCTGTTGTTTTACTGTGAAGACTGCATAGACAGATGGTCAGTGTCTTTCCTTTTCATCGCACAACCCCTCGTCCTCCCATGCCTCTCGGACTTTCCCAAAACAGCACTGCTGGCCTGTGGTCATTTACAGTCCTCAATGCTTGCTCCTCGTGGTCAGAGCTAAATTCTCTTTCTACTGCTGAGTTCATCACGGGATGCCCGCCTCCTCTGCCTCCAGCTCTTCTGGCTGCCGAGTCCACTGCTGGTCACCCATGGTCATCCCTGTGGTTCATCTAAGTTACAGTGCGCCCACTGTGTCTCTGTCACAGTTGACGGTTGCTTTGGCGTGGTGGCGTCTATCTGCTCTCCCAGCTGTTTTTTTGCTTGCCCAGACCACTACTGGTCATCAGCGGTCATCTCCTCATCCTGGCCTTGGTCAGCATGCGTCCGGTGAGTTTCTTGCTCCTGATTCACTGGTGTAGCGTCTTGATCCTCCGTCCTCTGTTCCTCCGAGTGTGCAGTCCATTGCTGGTCATCAGTGGTCATCTCTCGTGACTGCTCTTCATCAGCGGTCACCTCCTCATCCTGGCCTTGGTCAGCATACGTCCGGTGAGCATCTCGATCTGACTCCCGCGTAGCTGGTGCCGCATCTTCTTACTCTGTCCACTTTTCCTCTGATTGCCCAGTCCATCGCTGGTCATCAGTAGTCATCTCTCGTGGCTGCTCCTGGTCAATAGGCGTCCACTGCTGGTGGTCTGACTTCTCCACCCACTGTCCTTCCGAATGCTGCATCCACTGCTCCTCGGCAGACTGGACGTAGGCCTGGTCAGCAGAGGTCAGAGGCCAGTTCTTCTGGGTGGTGTGGGCAGCCAGCGCCTCCCGGACTTGCATGAGGATGTAGCCCAGACGGTTGGCTCCCCGCCACGTCTTCAGGCACCAGGCCCTAGGGTCGTCCTGGGCCAGTCCCACCCCCCACTGGCTGTCGCTGGGGCTGGCCTCCACCAGCACCTTGGGCCGCGTCCCTAGCAACGCCTCGCGCAGGTGTGGGTTCTGTGAAAACTTGAAATGAAAAAGAGAGTGAAAATATTAAAAGGAAGGAGGAAATGGAGGAGGAGTGTGTTTGGGTGAAATTATGTTTGGGGGAATGGTGGATGTATGTTGATAGTTGAATGTCATAAAGGAATGTAGGTTCGGTTGGAGAGGATTTGATCAGCGTGAGTGAGTGGTTCGTATGTGTGTAAACTGCATGTGTAGACCAAAGGAGAGAAAGACGGAGAGAGAGAGAGAGAGAGAGAGAGAGAGAGAGAGAGAGAGGGGGGGGGGGGGGACAGACAGACAGACAGACAGACAGACAGACAGAGAGACAGACAGACAGACACAGACACAGACACAACAGAATGACCTACTTTGGCCCAGTTGGCTCGGTAGACGATGTCCTCACAGAGACGATCCCACAGCAGTCTGTCTAGTCCCTGTACTGCGCTTCCCAATCGCTTCAGCCTGGCCGGGTTGCTTGTCGAGAGGATGGCCTTCCCTGTCTCGGTATCACCGGCTATCGCTGGAAAGAGCGGAGACCGAGACTGCATGAACAAAGAGTTTCAATAGTCAAAGAGCATTGAAGGAGAATACTGGATCAACAGAGAATGGATATGTAATATTGAATATTTCTATAAGGCTTTGGTTCTGTATGTTAAAACTTAGATAAACATGTTTATGAGAGAAATGCATACCTGTCGACGTTTGTTGTTGCAATCAAGATATTACATAATTTTAGACGCAAAAGAAGTATGTGTGAACACTGACTTATTCAAAGATGGAGATGACCGAATCAACAGATAATGGATAAGTGGTATAGTAGTGTGGTTGTTGCGGTTCAGCCATTATTAATGTTTCTATATTGTTTGAGGCATTGGCCGTGTTGGGGTTTTGGCGGGAACATGTCTGAACTTTGTAATTTGAGACCGGCTTGAACCGGTTGTACACCAAATTGGAGATGATGCAATCCTGATTTGATTGGTTGAGGTTGGTGGCGCATGGGTTGTGAGTGACTCTTCAGTCTGGGATGGTGAACATGTTTAAGGCAGTTGACTCTCAGAATATCAACGTGAGCAGACGTATTTCGAGCAGCTCCGTGTTAATGGGACAACACGTTAAGAAAAGTTTTCCAATCTCCCCCTTTCCCTCTGAAGGATGTGCCAGAAGACCATCTTTTCCCGATTTGAAGAATTCCCGCCTCACCAAGACTCTGAATCAAGTTTGTCGCCTGAAGAGTTCATCGTGCAGTTGGACATTTCCTGTTGGTGTGGGCAAGTGTGTGAGCCCGTCATGAGCCCGGCCTTTTATCCTCTCCTCTCGAGGCAGAGCCTTGAGAGAGAGTGTGCTTGTGAATGCCTATTCCTGAGTGAATATCGTTTTTGGGCAGAAGTTTTCATCGATGGATGTCGGGGAACGGTTTTCGCCCATCTGCTAGAACTTGTGAGTATCTTTGGGAAATTGTTTGTTTCAGGTCAGCGGAATAACCTGCTGCCTTTTTAGTCACAGAGAGTAATCTGACAGAATAGATTTTTTTTTAATTCTTATTGCATTGACTGTGATTCTGCCATCATTGAGTTTTATTAAATTCAATCATCGTGAATGAAAATTGAGGTTGTGTTATAAGTGTGGATTGAGAGAGAGTGAATAAATTATTGCCCCCTTCCACTAGCAAAACCCCTAGACACGGGGGCCGAAAGATTCACAGATTGAAAAGTGTGTGTGTGAGTCTGAAGGGAGGTGATAGTGGTACAGAGTTGTTGCACAGAGCTGTGGTACAGAGCGGTGGCACAGAGTTGTTGTAAAGATATGTGGCACAAAGTTGTGGCACTAAGTTGTGGCACAAAAATGTGGCACAGAGCTGTGGCACAAAGTTGTGGTACAGAGTTGTGGCACAAAATTGTGGCACAGAGTTGTGGCACAGAGTTGTGGCACAAAATTGTGGCACAGAGTTGTGGCACAGAGTTGTGGCACAAAGTTGTGGTACAGAGTTGTGGCACAGAGCTGTGGTACAGAGTTGTGGCACAAAGTTGTGGTACAGAGTTGTGGTACAGAGTTGTGGCACAGAGCTGTGGTACAGAGTTGTGGCACAAAGTTGTGGTACAGAGTTGTGGTACAGAGTTGTGGCACAGAGCTGTGGTACAGAGCTGTGGCACATAGTTGTTGTCAATATATGTGGCACATAGTTGTTGCACAAAATTGTGGCACAGAGTTGTGGCACAGAGCTGTGGCACAAAATTGTGGCACATAGTTGTGGCACAGAGTTGTGGCACAGAGTTGTGGCACAAAGTTGTGGCACAGAGTTGTGGCACAGAGTTGTGGCACAGAGTTGTGGCACAGAGTTGTGGCACAAAGTTGTGGTACAGAGTTGTGGCACAAAATTGTGGCAGAGTTGTAGCACAGAGTTGTGGCACAGAGTTGTGGCACAGAGTTGTGGTACAGAGTTGTAGCACAGAGTTGTGGGAGTTGAGACACACAGCTGTGGCACAGACGAGTGGCACAGAGTTGTGGGAGTTGAGGCACAGAGTTGTGACAGAAAGATGTGGTTCAGAGTTGTGATGCAGAGGGGCCATGGACGAAAGCAAAAGTTTTAAGGTAATAGTACCCTTTTTTAAGTCACTCTTGTTATACATGGCCAAAAATATGTTTTTCACATTACTTTGTAGTTAATTCTAGACTATGATGGTATGCTTTGTTTCTGGGAGAAATATGTTTTTATGGTTTTTAAAATTGGGAGAACGACACCTATTAATGTCAGCTGTCATAATGAGGTATTAGAACTTCAAATATAATTTTCTCAGTTTCCACCCCTATGTGAGATTTCAGACATTATATCTGCTCCGAAGTTTGACTTAATTGAAACTTTGCATATTACAATTTGGTTCATAGTCATACAGCCTGCGTCATAGGATGACCCATAATCAAAACGGTGCCTTCATGTGTGTCAAAGTTACAGGATCTTGAATATGGAATTAGCAACTCAATTCATGTAACTTCTATGTGAAATTGTGTTCGAAATGAAATGCTCAGAGTAGTTATCTTTATTTGGGGTCAGGATCGACATGCTACCCTATGTACTGTACTTATGTTACAAAGTTACAAGTTTCTATCATTAGCGCCTTTTCTGGTCATGTTTCAAAAACTGGCAAAATGAGGATGAACCACCAAGCATAAAAAACCTATTTAGCATTATTTATGCAAACACATCATTGGTAGACAGTACTTTAAAAGTACAACCTGCTGGGTTAGAAAATTGGACCCAAAAAATTCAAAAGATGATGGTTACTAGCTGGGTACAACCACCTTAAATGCAGACGAACTGTTAACTGCATTGCAATTGGATTACAATAATAGTTCAGTCGTCCGTTGAATTTAAGCTAAAAGATGAAGCTCAGAGATTCTGAAAGAGGGAGGGAGGGACGGACGGGCGGAAGGACGGACAGACAGACATATAAGACAGAGATAGATGGAAAAAAGATCGATACCCACGTACCTGCCTTCATGTACATCATGTACTGCTCCGTACAGTTGTACTCGTACTCCTCCATCCAGAATCGGCAGGCGTGGTGCTGGCTGAAGGGACTCTGCTTCCCGAAGAACAAGACCAGGTTCTCGCGCTCGTCCAAGTAGTTCCAGGGCAGAGCGTCGTGGTGGTGGTGCCTCCTCTGCCGGAACCAGGACTGGTCTCTCGTGCCAGACTGCCTTGTCCATTTCCAGTGCCGAGAATGTACTGAGTCTGTGTGGGCGTCGCTCTCCCAGTTTTCCATGGCAACGGCTGGGATCTTTGTCCGCCCGTTGTCAGCGGACTGCGAGGCAGGGTCTTGAGTCTGGTTCACTCGGTGGTCAGGTTCTTTTTCTCCTTCCTCTCCTCCCCAGCCCTCGAACATCTCTGCAATGCTTGAAACGGCGTCGTTCTCATCACCAGGCGGGCTCGACTGTTGTTGATCCTCTGAGTTATTGTCGCCTTCCTCGTCCTGGCTTCTTTCAATGCCGGTTTCACTCTCCCTGTCTCCTGCCACTCCGCTCGTCTGCTGATCTCCAAGGTCCGCATGAATGGAGAGAGACATCTCCTGGTCTGGCTCTTCAGCCGAGGCATCCTGCCTCTGGTTCAAATAATTTCTCTTCTTCCTCATGTTTCCCTCCTGGCGTCCCTTCCACTCTCTCTTCCCCCTGTTCTGCCTAGCGCCAGGCGAGGACTTGGTGTGTAGAGAGCTGAAACGCTCCTCGTCTATGGCCTCCACTGCAGCTGCCGAGTTGAAAGAAATGCTGAAGGAGACGGGCGTTCCTCCCACAAGGAGGAAGCCATTCTGCGATGCGTGTCTGCCTTCCTTCCAACTCCCTTCCTTCTCTGGACCTTGCAAGACACCTCTCTCCTCTGTCTGGCAGCTTCTGTTGTGGTGCATGACGCGGTCATTCTTGATGCTGAGGTCCGTGTGAGGTTGATCAGCGGAGGCCCCGGCTTTCATGACGTCACTGCTTACGTCAGTCTTACGGCTGATCTCTCCTGTCACTGTCATCTTGGCGTCGTCTCCTATCTCCTCTTGCTGATCTCCACCTTCGGTTCTGTTCTCGTCGCGTTGAGAAGAATGGAGACCACATGAACGTGTGTCGCTTTTGTTAACGGCCATCTCAGAATCAATTGTTTCTATTGCAACGAGATCGTGGACCTCAATCTGTTCGTCCCACAACGCTCTCTGGCGAATCTCTTCTGAGCTGCATCCCAGGATGGCCTGGAGGAGAACTTCCTTGTTCTTCTCCTTAAAGGAGCATCTCTGCGCCAGACTATGCAGCCTCGAGATGAAGTCAGGGAGCTGCTCCTTTTCCTGCTGTCTGGCACTCCTGAACGCGAAGTCTCGAATCCGAGACCTTTCAGATGACGAGAAGTAGGACTGGAGCTTTTTCTGCAGACTTGGGAAAGAGTCACTTCCATCTGACAAGGCCCGAGCTACACCAGCTGCGGTCTGATCCACATGTAAGAGAAGCTTCTTTCCGCGCTCCTCTTCTGGGATGGAGGAATCATCACAGAAGGACTCAAAGAGGGAGACAAAATCCTCCCAACTGGAGCCGTCCTGCCCTGATCCAGAGTCAAACCACGGAGACGGAGAACATGACATGGCAAACGATCAAGGCGACACCTAGCCTCGGCAGATCAACAGCCAAATTTGCAGTTCTGTCTGCAGCTCGTGCGTGCACTGAAGGGGGCTTCAATCAGTTCTCAGCACGTTCGATTGAGCGGCTCTCGGCGTCAGGTGGCGCGGTAGCAGATAAGCCATAAGGGTACAAAGAGAATATTAATAGGACGACATTTTCTGTCGAACCGCAAGTGAACTTCTTAGAAGAACGCAGTATCAAAACGAAAGTGGAACTACAACTGTTTGTTCATTTCAAATCGAAATCAATGGAATTCTAGGAAAGGCGATCTGTGTCTTTTCCTGGAATCAATGACCGCCTGCAGTCTATTCATCCCTTTCGGACAACGTGAGGAATAGTTGCACTACTGCCAGT